>JAPDSC010002236.1:61560-121607 GCA_026290005.1 Latrodectus geometricus
AATTTGCTTTTTTAAAATATATGCATATATTTTAAAAAAGCAAATTACTTTTGTTGCTATAGAAATTAAAATGCATTATTTTTATATAATTTGGCCTTCAAACCACTATCTTATACAATAGCATTTAAAAACGTATTCGGTAAAAAGTTTAAATATGTGGATATTCATAAAACTAATTACATGTTTTATTCTTTATATAGAGTTTAATTATTGTCAAGTTAAAAGTTAAAGTTAGTATTGTTAAGTTTTCTTTTCATTTAAATACAAGATGAGCCCATATATATGTAATTTTTAATTTATTTTGAAAATGGATACGAATAAGTGCTCAGATGTAATCAAAAATTAAATGAGTATTAAAAGCGAAAAGTAAAACGTACTTATCGTCTCTAAATTATTCATAAATAAAAGTAAGAAAGACGTTAAACTGCTTCAAATAAAATTGAAATATATGTTATACAGAATATATAAATGGTTATTTTACTATAAAGTGTCGAAAGTTTTAATCGCTTTTTTCTCCACATCTTAATTTTCTGATGATGTTATATACCAAATGAAGCGCCATCTGGTATTTAAAGCAAAAGTAGTTTCATAAATTTCTTGGTAGAGCAGATGATTCCCTCCTTAGCTGCTCTAAAGTGCATTCTTCATTTTCTATTATAAATTACTTTCTGAGATATTAAAAAATTTATCACATATTTTTAAATCTATAGTATAAAATCTATTCTAATTAAAATTTGGAAATACTTGTTGAAAGCCTATTTTATCATATATATTTGACATTAGATCTACAAGAATATTTTCACTATAATTAGAGTTTGCACAATTTCTTCAAAACGCTTTTCAAAACTGAGAGAAAAAAATTGCAATATCAGAAGCACTTAATGAGATTTCTATTGAAAAAGCTGTTGTACTTTATCTATAGTTTTTTCAATATTTTAATAGTTACTGGCAAAGTAGAATTTTTTTAGCATAATTGTAAAAATAATATCTTTATATTTAGTTACATTAATACTTAAGATCAAGGTAATTATAAAAACCTGAAAATTGTGAAAGAAATATTATCATTTTTTCTCTTTGCTATAATATTGTTAATTAAATATTATTTACATTTTGTTTTATATGTGATTTAGTTCGAGATCATAATATCTCTGATAATGATTTTTAATTTTTTAACTTGCACACGTTTTTTTTGGGGGGGGGGGAAGTGTAAGAATAAAGTTTATCATATTTTAAAATAATTTTCTTGAAAGCATATTCTATAAATACTTTTCAAGACTTTTTTAAAACAAAACAAAATTCCATATTTTCCTAACTAATTTTAAGTAATTCATTTCAATTTAGAAACACGTGCCTTGAGAATTCCAAAAACATTAGAACAAAAATTTGCCGATTTAACAGATGTAACTTTGAAATCCTTATGAGGAATGATTCAGACATCTGCAAAACTTTAAAATTTATCTCCTTAACTATACTTTATTTTCAATACAAGACTTCTAAGAATGATATGGTATGTTTTCTTTACGGACTACAATATTAGCTATGGCAACGTAATTTTTTTTTGTGCCTTATTCTTTAAAGACCACATTTTAGGAAAAGTCCTGTGAAGTCTAACATTTTTCATCAAAATAAAAATTCCTTTAAATGTAACGATCAGAGATAAAGAACTATCCACATAAATATATTATTTAGAAAGAATAACTTTCTAACTATTAAAAAACATTTCATTTGAAATTCTGCATTGTATCTCATTTAATAGGAAATGAATTTATGGTTACTATTACAAAAAAAAATTATGAATTTTTTTTAGAATTTTATATGGTATCTTTTTTAGAAGAAAATAATTTTAATGCTGCTTTGAAAAAACTTTAAACATAGATACCATAAGAAAAATTATTATTTCATAAGTAGAGTTAGATAGTTTACCCCATATATAGTTTATTTTTCAAATATTCAAGTCACGCTCATGGGGAAGAATATTTGAAAAAAGGTTTTTTAGAATTTATGTGTATAACTGTATCAAATCAATATTCCAATAGGATAGGATTGAATTTTAAAGCCAATTCCATAACCGCGGAAACCAAGAATGGGGCCCTCTCTTCCAGTTATTTTCAATGATAAAAATTCGATTTTTCAGTGTTCGCTTCAGGAGAAAAGAGGCCATTTTGAAATATATTTAGCTCAGTAAATACTGCATATTTCGCTTGATGCATGATTTATGGCAATATTTAGGGGTTGCCCACGAATGCGACATTTTTTGCTTTTTCTTCGATCTGAAAGGGGAGAGACAAAATATGTGAAGACGTAACTATTCTCCTTGCTTTCATGCATTCGAAAAATATATTTTAGACATTCTTTTACTGTCAAAATATTTGCTTTCGATTTTATCATAGAATTGAGCATAAGATTAAGATTCCTAAGCTCATTGGAGATTGGTTTGGAGAAAATTTGGTGAAATATGTGATTTCGATTTAGAATTTTAATAAAAATTCCTATGATATTAATAATAAGAATTATTTTAATTATATATAATTAATATATATCAAGTGCATTGTATATCTCTTGTGCTTTATAACTACGTACATAAGTTTTGGGAATAAAATAAGTATTTTTTCTTTCTTTATATGATAACTATATTAAAATCATTTATTTGAATATTATTTATTATAAAATACTTATTTTTAAACTTAAAATCAATAATTTGAATATTATTTTATTATAAAATACTTATTTTTAAACCTAAGCACATATAATTTATATTAACTATGTGGTAAGAAGTTTAACTAAATGTCTCAATTAAATTTCTTACCACATAGTTATCGGATAAGATAGCTAAAAAAAGATGATACCAATATAGATTTCAGCAAAAGTTCACAAAATTCTGAAATAAATCTGATAAGACAACAAATTCTATTTTTATCCTTTGTTGGAAAAAATTTGCATAAATGAAAACAATAAAAAATATAAGTAATTTGTATAATAAAAGCGTTAGAGTTTCATATTGAAAAATTTTTTTTTTTTTTTTTTTTTTTTTTTTTTAGTAAAGTTTATTTTTGACTCTTCTTATTGCAATTTTGAAATCAAGCTCTTATGCAATATATGGCTTAAGCAAACTGAAAATGGAAAATTGGAATATCTTCTGAAGCAAAAATCTTAGACTTGAACCAGAAAATTTACATATTATAAAATATTCCCTATGGATTAAGTACTAATATTAACTTTAGAAATATCAGATAAATAATTTATATTTACTATACATAAGTTTTATAGTTTTTAATATCATAAAAAGAATGTGAAGGAGAGTATAATTAAAGACAATGCTTTTCTGATTTTACAAGGACAATCATTTATGTAAAAATAATATTTTTACATAATTATAAATAAAATTTTTCATTAAAAAAATGATTGATTTTATAAACAAATTTGATTTTAAATAAAAACTATAGACAGTAAATTGACCATAAATAAAATCATTTAAATAATGATATTTTCAAGGGAAAGATCAACATATTTTATTATATTTTTCCTTGAAAAGTCTTAATATTAATTACATAATTAATTAATTTAATTTTTTATTATGTTATGACAATCACAATGTTATAACTAAAATCTATTATTAATCGCGTTGATATCTGTAACGCAATTATAAAAATTCGAAATAGCTTCAGCAACATTGTAAAATTGTTATTGTGAATGATCTATTTTCATTAACAAACCTGAAAAGACAATTTTTTTTTATCTTTGTCATCAAAATTAAACTATTAAAAATTTTCATTTATTTATAAATTATATATATTCTAAAATTAATGTTCATGATTTTTTTAAAATCTATCTAAGATTATATTCTTACATTAAAAGTTTAGTTGAGAAATTACTTAAAGACTAAATTGAGAAAGACTTAAGTTTGAAGAATTCATAAAAGAAATTACTAAATAAATCCATGAAGATAATCCTAATAATTAAGAAAAGATTGCATTAGATAAAAATTGAGTTTAAAAAATTTAAGAAAAACGTCGTTATTATGTGTATAAATCCAAAAATAATTTTTAAACTATTCATAAAAAAATACTGCAAAACGTAATGAGAATTATTAATAAATTGAACAATAATAAAAATTATTTTACAAACTTGCAAAGTAAAATCTATCGATAATAAAAAAAAGATTCCACTGGAAAATATATGAATTTAAATATATAAATTATTTGTTTCAATAATGACCAAATTTTTGTAAGAATATATAATTATTTATATATTTATTGCCTGCAAAATAAATTCAGCAATAAAAAATGTCGGCATTTACATTGATAAACTTTAAAAAATAATAAAAATCGTTAAATAAAAAAATAATATGAAAAAAATAGGATATAATTAATAAATTCTGATTACGTTAGAGATTATTAAAAATTTCACACACAATAAGATTAAAGTCATACAAATTTTTGGTTGCATAAACTCTTACTTCTATACTTTTAAATAATAAACAAAAAATGAAAAATGCTTTAGTTTCATTTGATTTTAGCTAAATTATTGTTAAAGGTAAAAAAATTATATATAAATCATATTTTCATGAGATTTAAAATTATAGATAAATTAGTATAAGAAACAGCATATCCTTACATTATTTATTGCAGCATATATTATTTTCAATCCTTATTAATTTATCATCAAATTTTATTTAAAAAATAAAAACATAGATATCACTATAATTATAAGTGCATAAATAATCTTTAGGTTTAAAATAATGACAACTTTTCTATTCCATAAGATACATACCATAGTATTTTAAAATTCAAAATGACCAATAACGACTCTTTAATTATCCGTTCTTTATACATAAACATTAATATTAGTAATGAAATAGCATTTAAATTTTACGACTAGAAGAAAGATTTTTTTATTATTAATTTGCTTATATGGAACTCTAATACTTATATAATATGAATTTTCTCTTTCTAACATTATCATAATTCAATTAGATTTTATAGAAATAATTTGTATTTTCTTCTCACAAGTTAATTCTTTTCAAAAATGAAAGCCATTTCAAAAATTTTCAGAATTATTTTAGTGATAATAATTTTGATTTTCTATTAACTGAAAAATAAAACATATTTCTCATTTTTAATTAATTTTTAATTCCTTTTATCTCTAAATATTAAATTCATTACCACCTATGTATTTTTTAACTTTTTTTTTTTTTTTTTTTTTTTTTTTTTTGGGTTTGAGAAACTTTAAAATAATACATTATTTGTTCTACACTCTTGCTTTGTAGCCTTTAGAGCAAAAAGTTATAATGTGCATAGCTTGCTCTAAGGTTTCAGCATGAAAGACTCACATTTGATGATGGCCTATTTTAAAAGCAAAGATCATCTTTCTACAAATTTCGCCACCTTAACTATTTCCCCAGAAGAATTATAGCAAAGTTTTGGTAAGAAAGTCTTGCGAAGCGAAAACAACTAAAGCAATCTTCTAAACTAAAATCAAAGCACCTAAAATAAAGAAAACATGAATGTTTCAGAGTTTCTAAACATCTGTGCATGACGTGAGAAAAATTTAAATTTTTTTATCAGATTTTTCAAAATCAGACATATTTTAATAGCACCATTTGAAATAAAAAAATTTCTCATTGAAAGAAATTGCAAACCTTTCATGAAATCATCCACTAAATTTCGTAATTTTTTATAATTGTGATTTCGCCTTTTGGAACTTTTGAGATAAAGATTTTTAACATTTTGGCACATTATACTTTAAATAATTTCTTTATTTTATCCCCTATTTATTCAGATTCATTAATTAATATTTTTTAATAGGCATAACCTCATAATTCAAAAAATTGTTACAATAAGCATTAAACTTTTATTTTCTTAACTTCTTCTATTAGAAACAATTTTATATAAATTTGTTAAAATTTTGTATTTGTTTTTTAAATTTTAAATTTTAATGGAATGTATAGGTATTTTATTATTAATTTCACTATAATATATTTATATAGTAGCATATAAGTTATGTGAGAACCAACCACATTTTTAACTAGTCTTTTAAAGTATATACACTCCTGTATTTTTATATGTGGAAATAAATTTGTAGAGTAATATTGTTATTTTTTTCTACATTTTTTAAATAAAATTATATTGCTTGTTTTTTAGTATATCTTCTAATAAGGGAAGTAAAATTAATTGCCTGCAATTCTCTTTTCAGTGACACCTGAGAGTGATTTATATACAGAGTCACCATGTGAACTAAGACCCTTGTCTGCTTATAAAGACATTCAAGGAAATATTTGGGGAGTTGGGAATGGCAACCTATGGTGGTTCAACGCCACCAATTTGTCTTGGTCTCTTCTCCCTTTACCGAACGGCACAGCTGTTTCTGAGCCTTGGAGAGTGGCGTGTGGTGATCCAAGGAAATATGTAGCAATTGTTGGCAGGAATGCATCTCTGGTTCTCCATTTACCCTGGCAGCATTGGCAGTTCGTGGACACAGATGACATTAGTCTGGGTTACGTAGATAAAGATGCAACTTGGTGCATCAAAAATTATCTTTTTGGAATAGATCCCTTGCGTGAGACTTTGTATCTTTTAGATTCAGAAGAAGCTCACTGGACAGTAAGGCAGGATATGCCAGTGATGGATAATGTCAACTGGTCAACACCCTTAGGAGTCGTTAAAACTTGGATCGGACTTGAAGGAGAGTTGATGTTGGTGGAAAAATTTGGCATATATACTCGAGTCATGTATACCAATTCCTCTGGCATAGATTGGGTAACCATGGCCGAGGACAACTTGACCACATTGTGGCCGGATTTAAATCAAAGTAACAAAGGACTCTCACTGTCCTGGAATACGGGCTCAGAAAATATGTGGCTATGGTTGGATGATAAGGAAATCACTGAGCTTTGGTCCTTCAACTATAATACATCTAAATGGAAAAGAGGAAATAGAAAGTTCACGAGGAAGCTACCATCTTTACAAAGCATTTTGGTATCTTGGGTAGACGACGACGATGGTAAATTCTGTGTCCTGAAGAGAAATCCGGAATGTAGCGCGCAATACAGTATAAGCCATACTGAATGCTGGTTAGAAAGTGACATGGAAGCATATGACGAAGATGATTCCCAAGATCCTTCACCTAGGCTTACAACCATACCTACCACTCCGACCAAAGATTACGCTGCGAAATCCGAGAAAGATGGCACAAATTATACATCAGCTACTAGAGTCATATCTCCACCCATGCCGACCACAGGTCTGTCAACATCTCCCAAAACAAACTTCCTGAATCCCATCAAACCCATTATCACCAAATTTTCTCCAGGCCTGAGTCTGAAAGAAAAGGAACGCGACACTGAGTTTGTATCTATCAGCCCAGCCATACCTTCAATCTGGCATCATCATTCCAGCGTCTTTGGATCAGTCATATTTTTTGGTACCACTCTCACCATCTTTGGGCTGGTTGGATTCTTCTGGTGCGTCAGGAAATGCGTTCATTTCCCAAAGGAAGCACTTTTGCTGAGAGATCCACCTTCCGTTCGTTACACTGCTATTCCTGATTCGTTAGGCTACGATTCACGCAAGCCTACTCCAGCCACCTACACAGTGATTCCAGATTCAATAGCTTGATCTTTCCAAGCATGATGAGTGAGCTAATTTGAAATATTTCTAAGGAAAAAAGAGGAAAAAACCTACATTACATTTTTTTTTCAATAATTGATCACAATTTAAAATTTTTGTCAGTAGATGTGAGATGTTGTAGTCATTTCCTTATAAGAAAGCAATTTAATATATTATAAAAATGCAAAAGTTTATGATTTTCGTCAATATAAAAAATTATGTGAACATATATCCTTAAGCCACACATTAAATTTTAATATTTCTAAGAAATATGCAATATTATATGTTTAATGGCTTAATCCAGTCTTAGTCCGTTTTCTGTGCTCCAGGGACAATTATATATATATACGTGCAAGAGAATGTGCAATATCATGTACAAATTTCTAGAACAGTGTGTTCATAACATAAGGTTTTATTACATTTTCTAGAATTTTACAACAATGAAATGAAATCAACTGTGTTTACGCTAATTATAAAAGTAAAGAAGACAATATTTCATTAAACTATTTTGATTTAAGGTCAAATTGCAGATTAACTAATGCATCTATTAAATTTCAAAATGATTTTAAGAAATATTAGTAGATCATCAAACAAAATATTTCAAATAAACTAAAATATCTCAATTAAAGTTGACTTTGAAATTGTTTTTAAGCACAACTTGAAATAAGATGAACAGTCTACGTATTTATTTTAAAAATACATAATCTCTAATCAAGAGCACCAAAGAGGATACAATGACTATTTTTAATTTCATGTAATACTCCCAAGTTATAAATAGGCAACCAATTTTAAATTTAAATTCCCTGCTGCACACCTTTTGTCAATACATAACATAATTATAAATATTCCATTTCAAACTTAGAAAATTGTCAGCCACTAATTTGGAAAAGTAATGTTTATTCGTTTCTGATTTTACACAAAGCATTTTATCAAAGGTATTTTTCGTTGTTATATTATATACAGTGTATTAAAAAAAGTGCGTTATCACGCATAAAACTTAATTACCAACTGATTGTTAACCAAAATTCCATACAGTTGTCAAGCAATTGGGATAAAACAACCAATACTATAGAAAAGTAAAATGAGCGTGTGTTCATATAATTTTATTTACTTATATAATCTAACAAATTATTAGTTACTTTTTCTTTCCCCTCATTGTCATCAAAAATTAGGTCCATGTATTGAAGGATCCATTTATTTTTGTTTCAGCACATTGCTATATTATTCAACTCCAATTAATAGCGAATAAATTAAAAAGATCAGAACTCTAAACATTTAAATATCATTATATTTATATAAAATATTGTAAAATTACCTTAAATTCAATCACTACAAATGAGAAACATTTTACCAAATCTAGGTTTTCTAATAGCAATTCTTTGACCAAACAATACCGAATTAAAAGAATTCTTAGTTATAAATGCAGCTTATTTTAAAAAAAATCATTTTTCCTTTAGTTATATACGAAGGTCAAATTGAAAAAAATGGCTATTTAGTTATAAAAAATGAAAAATACGATATTTATCAGAAGGAAGCAATTATACTACACGCATGTGAAACACACATCTCCCCCTTCTTTACTTAAATAACTACTTCCTACATTTAAATACGTCATATCTAATAAATGTATTCAAAATTCCCATGTTATATTCTTTTGTATAAAATTTCCAGTTTATTAAGAAAAAACAATCACATTTCTCGCCAAAAAGTATTGCGATTGAGCCAAACCATTATTGTGATTGTAATAAACTAAGGAATGTTTCTAAGAATTTTTTGTATCCTCCCTCACATTATTGCTGTGATTCAGAATTTCTGAATCAATTCTGAAGAAAACTTATTGATATTCCAAACTTTTTTTCTAGCATCTTTCATCCTTAAGCCAAACTGAAAAAAAAACATTTGGGGGAATAAACGTTTTGGAAGTCATAAAGTGTTGAAGAAACCATTACTTAGTGGACTGGCTCCAGAAGATTATAACATGGTAACTTTGAAACTCATCACCAAGTTTGCCATATTTTTAAATACAAGAAGAGATTACATCAAAAAGCAAGAGTAGTTTAAAATATGTAACAATTTTTTTAAACTTCTTTTTAATTTTTTTAAACAAAAGAATTTTAAAATATGTAACAATTTTTTTCAAATAACTAAAATATGTTCAACACTTTTTATAAATCAAAGGTCTTTACTTCTTGGATAACTTTCTTGTCTAAGTTTAATCTGGAATATTAAAATTTTAAACTATTTTAGACATTTGCCAAAAGTTTTACCTTTATATATATTTGATATTAAAATAGTATCCTAATATATATATACATATGTATGTACATTTTATTTTTAACATTTTTGTTAAAAAGAAAAATTATCACAATTTCAATTTGATGGCATTTTTTAGTATTCAAGAACGATAAATATTCTGACACAATTCTGACTGTATATTTGTATTTTTAGACACATGGGGCTAAAAAATTGCTTTAATCTGTAGTACTTATTACAAATTTTCGCATCATATGTTTTTATATACATTACTAAATAAGGATATGTGTTTTAATTAAAATTTCGGTTTTAATGCAAAGCAAAATGTCAGGAAAAAAATAAGAGTCAAGGAAAGATATTACCCACCAACCGTAAAAACACTTTTCACGAGGGAACATTAAAAAGTCCATTTTCTATGGTCAGTAATTTCAGGATTTAAAATTTGGGATTAAGAAAAATTTTATTTGATTACTTGAAAAAAATTGGAAAGGATAGTTCAAATAAAAATATCTAATTGTGGATAGTGAAAAAACATGGAAATATTTATAAGGCGCTTAAAATATTTCATTTTAAGATATTTCATATTTCATTTAAAATATTTCATATATAGTAAAAAATATATTTCATTTTAGTAAAAAATATATAAATTATATATAAGGTGCTTAAAATATTTCATTTTAGTAAAAAATATTTCATTTTAGTAAAAAATATAATTTAATATATATTTTAGTAATTAATATATATTAAAAAATATTTTTAGTAAAAAATTATTAGCTTAAATCCTTATTTTATTCCAGAAATTAAATATAATAAAGCTCTCCGACGATTCAATGCTATTCAAGAATTCCTTTTATAAATTCACTAATATTCATTTTACATTCACTATAATTTTAGACTGTAATAGACAGACATTTTACAGAATATAATTATTGGCATTGATTATTTCTAATCAAGGGAAAAAATTCAGATTATGAAGCATAATTGCAAAACAAGCAAGAAAATTTGTGAGTCACAAGCTATAAAGATACAATAGACACAAAATCATTTTATACAGTAAACTTATAATACTATATAAATTAGATATAATCCTTTTTATATAAATTTAATGATAAATTACAGATGTATACAACACAGTCTTCTAAAACTCACGTGATTTCCGATTAAAATAATTACAAAATATTTACGGAATTAAGATATTATGATACAAACTACGTGTCACCTAATTTTAGATGTAAAACATTGTTATCTTTAAGGGTTTTTAAAAACATGAGGAAAAAAGAGATAAAAATAATTAATGTGAAAAAACATTAAAATTTATAAGTCATTAAAACTACAAACAAGCCATAAGAATACAAGGCTATAAACATTTAATGCGTATATGAAAAAACTACGATTTTTAAGATAATAAAAAAGTTTATTTGAAAGAAAAGTTCCAAAGTGGTTGCCAAACTCCCAAAACAAACCTAGAATAGAGGATAGTAAATAAGGGCATTACAACTGAACAAATTCCCGCATAGAAAATTTCAATCAACAGTTTTGTATATTTTTGAGAAATTATTTAAGTAAATTTACCGTAGTTTCCCTATTGCTAACAAATATTGACAATGATTTCATAATTTTTCATAAGAATTTAATTAGTTCAAAAATGCAAATTAGATTCTATTTACCTAAAAAGATACAAAACCGATAATAATTTCTAAAAAGTCTAGTAGCTATATAGGGATTTCTTTTAAAGTTAATAATCATTTATATAAACAAGCTTCTAATTTAATTCTGGCGTAAACTAAAATTCTTCAGTAAACTATGGAATAATTTATGCAGCGAGAATACTGAAAAAGTTAGTTAAAATTTTTATCTAGTGAAAAAATTAATTTCAAGCATACTTGTTTTGTTATATTGTGTATTTGTGTAAATCTTTTTGCGCAAAATATACAAGTACAAAATTTGTTTGATCTCAACAAAACAATTTCACTGACAATTGTGACACCACTTTTCTCCTACACACACTTATCATCAATCACAAGTACTCTGAAATTGTTGCACATGATTTATTCCATAAATATTAATATGATGCTCTGATCACATGATACACTTATCTACACCAGTGAATGGTTTAAATGACATCATAACAACATTATAGAGAATTTTTCTTATTATTTCACGAGAATTTCTATGATCTTTCAATGAAATTCCACATTTTTCTTGACATTTTGCTGCGTTCTGCTAGACTGATCACAACTACCAATTTTTCACTCCAAATAACCTAGGAATCTTCTTCAAAACTCATAGATTCAAGCCAATAACAGAAAATAAATTTATCTCCTAATTTGTTTACAGTCAAGTTTTTCTTAAATTAAATATTCATTTGGGGAATATGAAATGAAATTGTGATTGATCTTTTTAATGATGAATATAATAAAATTTAAAAAAATATCTAAAATAGTTAGTATACATTCCAATACAGAAATATTATTGTGCGAAAATTGCAAAGATTCATATGCATTTAATAACTTTTCGGAAATGTAGAATTCACAGACATTTTTGCAAGAGTGATTTTAGAGCACTGTATTTCTTTGATTTATAAAAAAACAGGAATTCCAATATATATTTTGCACAAATACGTATAAATACACATTACATTAGGTTAGGCACATTTGTAACTCAAGATCACAAAGAATGTTTTATAAAAACTGATATTCATCCCAAGTTTTAATTCATCAGATTAAAAAAACGTATAAAATTGGAAATTCAATCTCACTTTTTTAATGGTTCTAAAATTTATTATATACATTCTTTTCTGCATAAAAAATTTACTTTTTAAAAATAAGTCACAAAAATAACAAAATATTTTCGCAATCAATTATGATGCAAAAAACATTATTTAAACAATAAGAAATATATAAACACTGCCGTCATAATTTTAAACAATTTATTAAATTTTCTGTAGAATATTAATTTTAAGAATGGTAACTGTATTTACTTAAATTCCAATAATTTAATTTTTTCTGTTATAGTATTATCTTCTCTTAACTAATCCTTTATGAATAAAAGTATAATGAAAAATGTTATGAAGCACTTTCACACAAAAGTCAATTTTTGGTAAAGAATCTTCTTTTCATTAAATATAAATTTTATTTGTATTTAATTAACTGCTTCATTCGTAAACTGTATACATTTTATCAGTTTATTGTGAGATTTACAGTTGGATGCACTTCACAAACTATTCGATTGTAAGATTTTTAAAATTTTGCATATAGATTAAAAATATGATAGTTTTTGTGTGATTATTGAAATATTTATACTATCACCGAGCCATGTTAAAATATTAAAATATATTAACATATCAAAATATTATTATAAAATTATGTTCATTGAATAGACACAGAAAGCAAATTACTAAAACACAAGTTTTGAAATTTGTAACATTATATTAAATAAAATTTTAAAATGTAATGCTGTCCCAATAAGATAAATAATTTTATTCAGTAAGATTTTTCTTCAAATGCATGGCTTTGTACTATTCTTTGAAGCGACCAAATACAAGTATATGCTATTCCTGGAATTTTAATTCAAATTGTGGCACAAAAGTTTTCCGAAAAATATTGAAAATTATTTTTAATACCTACCTTTGTTTAATAAAAAAAGTCTTAAAAAATAAACACTCCTTAATTAAAGATACCGTTTATTGAAAAAAATTGAAATGAAAAGATGCTAAATTTACACATTTAAAATACAATAAAAATATACTTTTAATTGTGTTTTAAAATCAAGTAAAATTATAAAATATGTATTTATAAATAACGTTTAAAATTGTTGTTAAATAAAATATTTAGCAGCAAAAAATGGTTGTTATATGCAATTTCTGTGACATATTTTTGTATCTGAGTTTAAAGTATTGATCCTAAAATAAGAAACTGTTATTTTTTAAAAATAAAAAAACCCTCAATCGTTAGACATTTCTAGTCCATTCTAATTAAGTCTAGAAATTTTTCAGTAAGTACTTGCAGAAAATTATTAATGGGGAAATAAAAGTTAATGTTATTAATATAAATTATAAAAAAAAGTTATTGATCATTTTATAATTTTTCTATCTATGAACAAATTTATATTCAAACAAATTCGAGTGAAAGATAAAACAATAAAATTCAAATTTCCGAATAAAATTGGGAAAAAATATTTAACTGAATATCCTTGCAGAAAAATTTTATTTTTATGCAATATAAAAACTTTAAAAAGAAATCAGGTTGACAAAATTAATCGATTATATTATATTATATATTTTATTTCCAATATCTTATTTTTAGGAAATATTTTTTCGACATTTCAGAAATTTGCTTAAATATTCACTGTTGATTGTTTAAATCTGTAAAACTGTAATTAATTATTATTGCATGGATCTAAATTTACAGTTCACACATTAAAAATTTACATACAGACCGATTGATTCACAAATTACTTAATTTTAATGACAATTATATTTCATAATTTAGTTATAATGAAAAATATTGTAGCTATGCAATGGCAAAATCTAGAAAAATGCAATTTTTCATTAGAAAAATGTTCTTTTTATTTTATATACATTGACGTATTTAGTTTTGATAAACAATATAACAAGCTTTTGTATTATATTTAAATGAAGGGAATTTTAATAACCAGTTTCAATTCAATAGTTAAATTTTTGCACGACAAATTTCACGTGATTTCAAACATTGGTAAAAGTTCTAAGAGATATATACTGAGCCATCCAAAAACACTGTGTTAAAAAAATATTAACCATCCAAAATTTATTCTGCGCCATTTATTCTATTATTATGAACAATCGTCAGAAATTTTCTTGCTTGAATATGTTTCTTTTGCTTATACAATGGATGAACGTGTCCCTAAACAGAAGATAACCGAACTACCAAAGGAAGAACTCTCAAATTTAAAGAACAAATGACAAAACTACAAAAAAAAGCAAGAGACTACATAGAATTATTCTGCTAAATAAATTGAAAAACTACTATGGAAAAACTTCTAGTCTTTATTGTAGAGCAACAAGTTCATGTGAAGCCACAACCTTGCGTATGTTATGTACAATTTTTCTGTGATTGTATTTTCCTTCCTCATAAATTCTATATATCTGTTACTATGTGCTTATACTTCTTTAACACAGAAATAATGCAATTTGTAATGGTTTCAGATTTTATTGCTGAACTGTGACATATCTCTGAAATAAATACGTTATGTGTATATGTTTCTGGTCACATTTATTGTCATAGAAATGCTTAATTCACTTGCTAGAATGTTTTCATATCTAACAATATTTAATGATGGAACTGAAAATAAATGCAAAAAAATTCAGAAATGTTAAAAGGGGAATTTAAATATATTTAAGTATAATTTGAGAATGCTGAAATGCCATCAAATTATATAAATTCGATTGAAAATTATGGAGATTCATTTAAAATGAATATTTCATAACTATAAGATAATAATTGATAGTAAGCTGACTCCAACTGACACATTGGAATAAAGAACATTAAAAGTGTGAAAAATCATTATTAAAAAATTTATGCTTATTTTTATTTTAAGGCAAAAGGTTAATATATATATATATATATATATATATATATATATATATATATATATATATATATATATTCAGCCAACAATCACCTGAGAAATTTTACTTTATTTATATACAAGATGCCCAAAAAAAATTTCATACCTTTTACTTTGGAATGCTGACAGATATGATCACAAAAATTGTATCCAGGTACAGGATGATTAAACGCTAAAAGACAGAGTCTTTCAATGCCATTAGCAGTAAAATTTAAAAATTATCATTCCTAAACAGACTAAACGAAACGAATAAACGTCATTTACCAAGTTGTAAAACATTAGCAATTTTACTTAGTTGTTCGAAAAGTCATCTCGTTTTTCCCACCTGAATCAGTTTTTTTTTGCTAGTGAGAACCAATCATTTTCTGACTATGAAATCATGCTACGATCTGAAAGATGGTAAAAGGTATTAGGACTAGCATTGATAGTATACAATTCAATAAAATATTTATTCGCTATACATTTTTCATCTTCATATAAAACGAAATAACTTTCCGAGCAACTGAATACATCAAACGACACCACATGCTAACAAACGAAGACATATGTGCGTACTGGCTAGTGCGTGAATTTAAACATTGCTACGTCTTGCAACGAATCAGGCTTCGTTTCCATAAGATAATTGTATGATTTATGATCCTGTGATGCAGTTGACTTGGATGACAATGGATGTTTTTCATCCCTTTAATGACGTAATAGGAATTCCAAAATAGGTGACAAATAGTCTACCCTAAGCATCTGTTTTGGACCTATCACTTAACATGCTGAGAAATAGCATGAAATTCACTTCAAAGTCCAGATATGTAATGTGACTGAAGAGCAAATTAAAAATGGACAGCAAATTTATCAGGTGAGACGATTAGTAACTACTTTCTGCCCTTTTCGTTCCATCACTAATTAGAACTCTGGAATAACCCAATGCACCTCACACCTTTTTCCTTCGTATTTCTGTACGCAAAACAACGTTTATATTAAACCACAACTGCAAAAACTTTACCAATGACTTGTTTCTCACTTAATTACAAAAATAAGACCAACTTCTGAAGTTTACAGGTAGGGAGCTGCAAGTTATGGTAGCGCATCCGAAACCGACACTTTTTTCTCCTGCAGATGTCGACATTCCAAAATTAAAAGTGTGAAACAGAACTAAGTATGCAAACTATTATGTTTAATTTTTATGGACAACTTTATTTTGAGATGAGTTTATTACATGTAACTGATGACAATTAAATATATGGAAAAGTTTGATTTAATATATTACTGGAAAGATGATACTACAGCACACACTGTATAGTATTTGAAAACGTACTAAGGAAATAATTATTAGACTCTTGCGAGAAATAATACAAAGTTTAAATAAATATCAATAAAATTTATTCTCCTTCATAGAATTTTTCCACTTCTTAATAATATCAATATCTAGAAGAGATTAAGCAAAATATTTTGTATTGATTTCATGAGATTTACAATTATCAGAATTAGTATTTCATTTAGAGTTTTTCCAATATAAATGATTCAAGAACTGTTCTGATAAACTCATATATGATCGTTATACTTGATGATAAAACAACTTGTTGATAAAATTCTTCATATTTGCTAAACTTCGGTATGAAGGAACTATATCTTAATACCACTCAAATTTAAAAGAATTCAATCTAAAATCGTAAACCATTAATCATAAATCTTTAAATCGTAAATCTTTGCATAGTTTGTTTTGGGGTTTAAAGTGTAGACTGTAGTAAATTTTTATTTTAAATAATTGATTGATTCTATGTCATAAGTCATAAATTAAATTGTTAATATCCGAGATCATTATTGGGATGGTCGCGTAGACTACCTAAAATGTCTTCGCAATCTACCCGTCGTCTTGGCCACCCCTGCTAAATAGTACCTTACTATATGTTGTGTTTAAGTTTCATCAAATTCCACGCACAACTTTTTTTTTTATCCTTTTTGCGCTTTTTCTTTAATTTATGATAACAAGTACACTTGATACATTCCTAAAATTAACATATATATTAATTTCGATGATTAGAATTACTCTTTTACAGATTTTAACTATTACGTTCTGAAGTCTAAATTTTTTTACAAAATCACTGACTCTGTTCTTACATTTAACTTTATAGAATTTATTGATATTCATATTATATGTTAACAATAGTTAATTTCTTCAATCTCTCATTTGATTAACTGATAAAATATATAAAATAACACAAATTATACACCAGAACTTAAAAATTCATAGTTATTTTCCTACTAACATATAATCCTAGTCAATAAAGTAACTTGTGATTTTGTTTTAAACTAATATATATATACATATATATATATATATATATTTTTTGTTTTAGCACTGACTTCCTTAGTTTATACATACATAAATTTACAAGTACACAACAGTATTTTTACAAATAGTTTTTGATTGAATTTTCAGTATACGAAATAAAAATTAAATAATCAATATACAAAAAATTATCCACAGGATCTGTAAGTTAAACTTGAATATAAAAGAGTAATATATTGTTTTAAAATTATTAACTATATTAATTTACATAAATATAGAGTAATGTGTGTTATGTTAACATGAATACAATAGTTATGATAAAGTTGAAGAAAATATTTAAATTCATTTCATAGCTTTAAAATTATAATTTTTGAACAAAAACACTGAAATGGAACACTACAAACTTAGAATGTAGATTTTGAAAAATATAAATTCTGAAGCAATAAAACCAGGATTAAAAAGTATTGCCAAGTCCATAAAAATTATATAAAAACATAAGATTTATGAGAAATATTTATATTTCTTAGCTAACTAATTTAAATATTTCTTAATCATAATTAAAGCTTTTTATATTAATTGATGTAATGTATATGAAATTAAAGGAAGAATAAATACACAAATAAATTCAACTCTAGGGTCCACCTTTAATTTGTACAACTAATACAATAATATACAGAATGTATAGCCAGCTTTGATACAGGAATGTCAATAAATAAGCCTTCAATAATCGGAAGACAAATATTCACAAATAAATTGCGTCTCTTTACATAAAAGTTTTGAAAAATATATTAGTCATTTACTAATAATTGCAATGTGAAATTTACAAATCACGATTTTTGCATAGATATTTCAGAATTACATAAAGAAACTCTAAAGCATGATAGCAACTTTTTTCTTCACATGACTATAAATGATTTTGATATAAGACAAAGAAAAATCACAAAATTCAACACATTAGTTGAATTAATATATAGCAATTGTCTTATTTTCCATTTTTAAATATTATTTACATCAAGATGTACACAAGGGCTCGCACAATAGTATATAGGAAATGAAGACAAATTAAAAAAAGCAAAGAAATAAAATTTTAAATGAAGAAAACTATTTTAAAAAATATTACATGTATTGTAATTTCAGGGACAGATTTTAGTCAGATTTAGACGCTAATTCTTAAAAATATATTTAAAAAAGATTTTTTTTTACATTAAGCTATATAGATTTTTTTACTTTTTAAAAGAAAAATCAAAGAAATTATAGAAAATCACAAAATTATATACTGTATTCCTTCCAATTATAGTTTACAAGAAATATAATTTTTAAAAATTTATATTACATTAAGGCATTTAAAATATTTCCATCCAATTAAATTTAAAGAGCACCATTTAAAAAATACCAATATGTAAGCACCATCTTTAAATTTAAAGAAAGATTAGCTGCTTATTAACATTAAGATTTGTTTGTCAATGTTATTTTTTCAAGCTATTTAAAAATGAGATTCAACTAATATTTCATATTAATAAAAAACAGTTTAAATAAACAATAAACGCTTATCAAAAATATCGTTAACATAATAAAATTAAGTAGATTATTTTCTACACTATATTACATACACTATTTGTTATTCAGAATATTATTTCAAATTAGATATTCTGATTTACATTTTAGATTAAAAAAAATCAATATTCAATTAAATCAAACAAACAGGACAGTGTGAAATAAATAATTTAAAACATTTAAAAACATATAAAGAAATGCCTAGCACTTCAGTTTTAAATGTTATGCTGACATATAACCCTCCATCGAAATTTACATACATATGTTCTTCAGAAATATTTCTATATTATCAAACAGTTTTCCAACACTGTAAAAATTCTATTAAAGCATGTTTGACATCAGGCAGATCCTAAAAAGTCCATTCTATTCTACAGTAATATAGAAGAGTCCATTTAAAATTTTACTAAATAAAAATTTCATTTTGAAAATTGTACATTTAAGTAAAAAAACCATCTCAATTAGATGGATGCTACTTATAAAAATCTTGTAACTTGAAAACAGAAATATTTATTCACATTCAATCGCATCAATCTCACATTTATACTTTTAATATTGAGTATTAGTGCACAAACCAAATTGTGATTTTCAGCACTTGAACAATGCATAGAAAGGCCAAGGTGGTTAAGTATTATTTTTTTTTTTGGCCACATTTTCTAATATATATCAAAAGACACTTTTAAACTAAGTAAAATGGTGCAAGAAATATTGGCACTGAGTATTCAATGTTCTTTGGCTGTCCCATATATGGCACCTCTTTACAAATTTTGTCACTCATATTTACCTGAAAAGACTCAGAAAATTCTGCACACAAATAGTGAAATAATTGTACATTTTCCAACTTTAATATTGTAATACCTATTTTATTTTTTAAGAATCCAGAAAATATACATCAAATTGAAAAATTAATAAAATTTTTATTTTCATGTAACGTAAATTTCAAAGCGTTTTCAACAAGAAATATGGCTTGAATTTATCAACACTTCTGATGCAGAAAAATGTTAAATGTCAAAGTACATGAATGGTAATAGGATAACAATTGATTTTAATCAAAGAATAATTATAAGAGTTAAATAAGAGAGACTTCTAGTAAATAGCAAATAAAGTATTTTATAAAATTCAAATGATGCTATGATTTATGATATACATATATATATATGCAGTAATTTACTAAATATTAACTTTTTGATTTGACATAAAATTATAACAAAAATTAATTGTTAATAGATGCTATAGATAAATATACATTATTTTCTTACATATATCAGGT
The DNA here is from genome assembly GCA_026290005.1 of Latrodectus geometricus. Taxonomy (NCBI): domain Eukaryota; kingdom Metazoa; phylum Arthropoda; class Arachnida; order Araneae; family Theridiidae; genus Latrodectus; species Latrodectus geometricus. Next base: position 82,127 of record JAPDSC010002236.1, read on the forward strand.
AGTATAATTAGCACATTATAAATAGTATATCGGAATCAAAAAAGAATTGAGCAAACTTAAAAAGAAGAGAAATAAATATAAAACACAAAGAAAAAGCTCACTTTTAGGTACCTCACAATCAACACAGAAATAAATAATTCACTACCTGTTCAATTCACTACTTCTAAGTAAATTTCAATATTCTACAGAACATTCGAATTTGTCTATTGCACCCCAAAAGATTGGATCAGCCAATTTATGCACACCTAAAGCTGTGTCAAGTTCACACATCACACAACTAAGCAAATATAAGCTGATGAAAATAGTTATTACTCAGCACATAAAGACATGGTAAAGCTTAAATTATTAAACATCACAGGCATTAATGATGAGCCATTGAAAATGTCATGGCGCTTGAGCATAAGGATGAGTAGCCTCTAGTTACAACGCAGTCTTCCTGTTTAAGCAATCCAAGTCCAGCAAAACATAATGCGCATAGAGATTCATTTACACTTCAGAAAATTACAAGGGAAAAATTGTACGCTTCGGTATGAATTAAAAATATACACACATATAAAATGCTTGACTTTAAAAAAAAAAGGGGTAAAAGTAAGTAATAAAAAGAAACACTCTTTGTTGTGCCAGCACCAATAATTAGTTTAAAATCTCACATCTTCCAATACTATTTAACATAATACTTCGTTTCATTTTCATAAATAATGTATAAAAAAAGGAAAGCTTACGTATAAAAAGAAATAAATTAAAAAATGATCACAGGAGAATAATTTAAAAAGATTTTGGTCTCCCTTTTCAAGCAATGTTCATTTAGTTTCAGATCTTTTCACATAAATGTAAAAATAGAACTGAAATTAAAGTCGATTTCCATTTAAAAACAAAGACTCATGGAATTGAAATTCAAACTTTTCTCTTTTACATACAGAAAGAAACTCCACTCAGATCTTTTATAATCCCCAACCAGGTTGTTTTGAAATCCAAGGCACTCCTGTCCACTCACATTTTATCGTTTATTTTCAAACTGGTTCATTGTTGGCAAGAGGTGGTGGAGGCTTGTACAGAATGCTGACTGGGCGATGGCTTTTGTGAGCAGCGCCATCTTGTAATTCTTGGGTACGACGACGGCGAGCCACTTCAACAGGTTTCCGCTTCATAGCAAGGACATTAGTGTAATCCTTAATGAGGTGGGCAATTTGAGTAGCCTAAAAACAGATTAAAAAGACTCATAAGAAAAAAAATAGCAAAACGATGATAAATATGTTCTATCAGTGCACCATAAATTTTCATAGCAGTTTAATTTTAATAAATGGAAGCCTTTATAAAAAAATATACAAATTATCAGAAAGAGTTATTCCAATTTAAAAAAAATCAAACTAAGAAAGTCGCGCCTTAAATTACTTTCCTAGTTGAACAAATAATGAAAATTTATTTGTTAAAATTTCGACTGTTTAATAAATTTTAATCCAAAAAATTATGAAAACAATTTAATACATTTCAAGTTCATATTGATGCATTCGAAAAGAATGTAAACACGAAATAAAACTCTGATTAAATTATTTTAATTAAAAATGTGAATTCACATGTTTCCTTGTTATTAATAAGACAATTTAAATTGACTTCTGCTAATTATGACTATTATTTAAGTTTATTATGATAGTGTATAATTAGAATTTTACACAAGAGCATATTTAATAAATAAATATTACTTATATTTTATGGAATAAATTTTTCATAAAATATTTTATGACAAATGTTTAAAGATTTTTATAAAAATACAATAATATATTAAACATTCAAGAAAGTATATACAACTAAACAGACATTCAAAAATTTTCTAAATATGTAAAGATACAAACATGATTATAACAAGATTTTTTTTTTTTACTCAAGTTTAATAGAGCAAACAAACTATTAAAAAATTATCCTATTAGCTTAAATGTATTTACAATTTTGCTCTTTGTCATCTATAATTATTATCATAGTCGAAAATCTATCCTAAGTGTATTCGTTCTGTATAAATATACTTATGTTTAAACAATGATAAACACTATATTAAAAATTTATCTGAGCATACAATTGAAAACATAGCATCTTTCTAGACTATATATGATTAAAGCTCTCGCTAAATATTATATGATAGTAGAACTTTACACCAATCACACATAACCTTATTAAAATTCAATGAAATTAAGTTAGAAAAAATTATGAGAAAGTTAATTCCACAAATTGCTGATTCACTGCATTATTTTACTAAGCAAGGTGTTACTTATACACATTCCAATATAAATTCAGAAACTAATTATATTTAACTGAACAACCATAGTAAAATTTCTCCTAACAATTCTTGGGTTAGAGAGAGCACATAATTTGAATTTAACAGCACAAAATTAACGTATAAAACTTAAATTTTAAAAAAATTGAAAATCTTAATCTTTAGTTGTTATAAACATTTATTACTGACCTGGTTAGTGGAAAATATATATTTCGAACCTTTCCTTCCAGTGCCAGTAACAATCATCAGGCTATTTAATGAAGGGCTGTAATTTATAATACTTTCGTATTCACAGGTGCATAACACATTCTGAAATTAAAGTAGATCAATATATTAGTGGCAAACAAAGACATAGTAATTTTGGTAAATATTTAACACTAAAGAACTCGGTAAATTTCCTTAAAATTAAAAACAATTAACACTTAATGTTATATGATAGTACAAAATGTATCATACCACATACCCTGTATCATAGCACAGTAGAATTTAATATATAATTTTATATGAATATATTTTAACAATAAGAGTCAAGAAATGTATCAAAATAATCTTATTACATTATTTTGCAGCAGTCAGATCAATAAAAATTTGAACTAAATCGTAACCACTCAAAAAAAAAAGTACACCTCAAAAAATGAAAGCTCAAATTAAATCAATTTTTTTTAATTCTTAAGCAATGTTAAAGCAGATTACAGGCAAAATCAAAAAATATTTCGAAAAATTATTTTATATTTATTTTCATAAATTTAGATTGCAATAAGGTCACATTAAGATTCTTAAAAATTATAGTAGGACTGATTAAATTACCTAACTAGTAATTACTGTAAGTTTGCAGTTTTAAAAGTATTTTGTCATGCATTAAAATTGATGTAATTCTTAAGCACGTAATCATAAGTATTTCTGCTAACAAATCTCGTATATATAATAAATGTACATATTACAATTAAATATAAATACACAAAAAACTTTATAAAAAAAAAAACAGTGAAAGTAAGACAACCAATATCACTTGATAAAGAAATCATGAATAAAGAAGCTTTTGATTAGAAAAGAACAACGAAGGAAGAAATTAAATTTATTATTAAACTAAACTTAAATTTTCAGTGAAGTCTCTGTCTATGAAGGAAACAATGAGAAATCGATAATCAAAACAATATTCAAACAGACAGATAAATAGATACAAAAAACAGTGAAGTATAAGCTTTTCATTCAACAGGAATAAAAACCTTAACACATAAAAATAAAGTTTTTGTACTCTTGCATAAAATGCTTCTTGAACTTTTCTGGAATTTGCTAAATTATAAAAAATAAAATATTTAAGCAAAATACGTAAACCGATATTTATGATTAATACAAAAAGTTTAGAAGAAGCTAAAAAATTTATTTTGGTTAGTAAATAATTAAAAAACTTGCATAACTTGATTTAAATGTAAAAAAAAAAAAAATAAAATAAAAAGAATAAGAAGCTTAATATTTAATTGAAATGGGATCCTAATAGTATCAAAGCGATTCTTGATAATGCTTTTAGAAAAAGGATGTGAAAACAAATCTTAATTCATGCAATAAAGATTATTAGACAGTATATTAATCAGAAAATTGAATGGTTTAAAAATTCCTTCAAGGTTATATCACAAGGAATGTTTTAATGAGGATAAACTATTATTTTAGGATAAACATAGAACACAGTATAGGTTAAATTTATCAATTAACATTAAGTGATTTAAAGTACTAATAAAAGTTTTTGCAACAGAATGTAGTAAACAATCAAAGATTCCTATAAGACCTAGATTTTATAAAGAAATAAATTTAAAAAAAGAATTTATCAATACACACACACACACATATATATATATATAGGATAAATTTTCCTTTTCATATTTCTTTCCGTACTTGAGTAATTTTTCTAATCATCTGTAAATTGTTCATTTTTGTTAATATTATACAACAAATGTATAATATTACAAAAATTAATAATTTACAGACGATAAGGAAAACTGATGTATAATGTTCATAATTAATAAAAATATAATTTCCTTCATTTTTCTAAATATTATAATAATTATGATTCATTATTTAAATTATTATAATTTTTTTTAAACCAACATGCAAATTTTTTACTTAATTATTTTGCACGTGACTTAATTCAATTATTAAACACTTTAGAATATTATATTATATGGAGATAAACAGAACTTTATGACACTTGTACATTTAAATGAAAAAAACAGGACTTAGAGGCCAATTTATTTTACGTCTTCCACACATTAAAAATTGGATGAAAATTTTAAAAAAATATTCAATAATTTGAAAAAGAAACCACATAACTAAAAGTAAGATCATATTCACAGAATAAAAGTTTTTGAAGCTCATATGCTCATAAATGGTAGTGTTGAACATATATACTTTACAATACTTTGTCTATTTATTTAGCTTTAAGAAACTTTAAATACTTTTATTTCTTACATATGATTTATAATAATTATCATCCCTGCACTAATCGTAAATTTTGGAAACAATACCAATTTAAACTCTAATTATCCAGTTACTATAAGCCAATTATAATTTAATTATAGTTTCAATCTATCCAATTACATGGTTAATTTATAATATATTAATTTTGTTAAACACAAGCAGAGAAACATTATTAATATTTAATTATTGCAATAATCAACTTTCTGGCGTTTTTTTTTTTTTTTTTTTTTTTTGTTTTGTTTTTTTTTGTTTTGTTTAACAAGAGTAATAATTCTATCATATATACAAATACAACTAAGAAAATTCAAAAGGAATATAATATAAACTTAATTTGGACTTTCTGATACATAAGAATAATAAATAACATACTACATTATAATATAGATCAAACAATCTATATTTGAAAACAATAAAGATGTAGTTTAATCAACTTTCAAAACTTTTAAAATAAAAATTTAATGAAAAATAACTTTTGGAAATTTAAAAAGATACAATTTCCTTAAATAATGTTTTTATTAAAATTACCCTTGATCTCAACTCTAACAGATGAATTCCAACTTGATCCACAGCTAACCACAATGCTTTAGGCCAAGATGATGTGTAAGATTGCTAGAAACAATATGAAAAATGAAATTTACATAAAAAATTAATAATGGCCATATAATTGGATAAGAATCTGTCCCAAAACAATCATAAATATAAAAACTTTTGCTTCAATTAACTAATTGCTACTTCATTAAACACTGATGTGATCACTGAAATGAACCATATTTACTATTGAACATTATTTATAGCAATCATTGTATATACAATTTAAGTTGCAAATATGGACAGTCGAAATAAAGGAAAATGATAAAACAAAACAAACAAAAAATACAAGAATAAAATCACAGCACATAGAATAAAATTTATTTCCTCTAATGATGGGATATTATTTAACTACATAAATACACTGCTCTCATAGATTTAGTAATGATACTTTTTGAATTTGAAAAATATTCTGAAAATGGAAAGCATAAAAATATCATAATGGGAAGTATAATATAAACTGAGAAAATTACTGCTATTTTAACATCACACTTGCTAACATTTAAATTTTTTCAAATATAACAAATTTTCTGAGTACTTATGAAAGACATGTAACATTAGTAAAGATTTTGTTTAGGAATGAAAAAAGCTAATACAGTTTGTTACTAATAAATAGCACACAACTTTAATCAGTTTTTCATGAAAATAAAATATTAGTACTAATTTTAGCTATTAAATCAATATATGAAACAAGAAAGAACTCGTGGTCATTCTGTTAGCAAATAAAATGAAATTTATAAATTTATAAAACTATAACATACACATGAAAGAATTACGTATGAAAAAAATATTTCTTGCATTCATTTAAAACCAAAGCATACCAAAGCATTCTCCTAATGGAATAACTTTCTTAATAAATATTGAAAAACTTCTAAATAATTTTCTCGTTTGAATTTTTCAATGGTAATTAAAGACTAATTTACACACAAAATTACTCATTTAGAAATTCTAGCTCATCATTATTAAATGTTTTCATTTAACAAAATATACCTCAAAATTGGCATTAGAATAGCAAGTTAAATATTTTAAATATTTAAAAGTACTTCAATATTATCAACATTTTCATTAACTAAAATCAATAAAATATTGGAATTCCAAAAAAGTATTTTTGAAATGTTAGATTTTTAAATAACTCGAATTAAGAAAATAGATTATAAAATCTAGAATTTTTTATTATCATAAATTTCACTTTTAAGTGAAATTCCCAAATTACAATCATATGTCAACTTGAAATTCTTTTATAAATATTAAATTTAAAAATTGTAGTTTTATTTAGAATTTTAATATAATAAATATTTTCCAGAAAACCAAGCTTAAGGAATTGAAACACTGTGGATGTAAATGGGTTTTTTACATTCATGGCCACTCATACAGTTAAAAAAATATATAGGTACTTTAAAATATTAGTATTTATTAACACAAATCAATAGATAAATAGTCATTAAAAACTGAATTAAGCTGAATAAAATAGATAGAACAGATTCTAAAATTAAATTAATTCCAGCAAAAACAAAATCGTTTGTTTTTAAAAGAAATATTGGGCAATAGAAATTGCTTTCTTCTACTCCTTAACACTCTTTGAATATATGCAGTATATTTTATGATTGCTAATTATTTGATTTGAGAAATAGGCAAAGAAATCTATTAGAATAATTGAATAAAACAAATTTGTATAATTTTATTATGCTGGGAAAACTCTTTACAAAATATAAAAAAAATTTTAAGTCAATACTTTATACTTTTCTTATATTTTCTATATTTTGCATTTATAAAAATAGTTTAAAATTATTGTCAATATGATATGCAATCAAAATCATTAAGAATTGTACTACCATGACTTCAAAAATAGTTGCCCTATAAAGAGGCCAAGACTGAACCAGCATCAAAAAACCAGCCTTGCTTTGGTCCACATCCATCCCAGCTAAAATACGGTGTTGAGTTTCTACAGCTTCTGGGGATATTTGCATCATTATTCTAGGTGGTAGACATTCACACATCACTCTCCTGAAACAGTAATTAAATATTTGTAGCGCATCTAATTTATTAAATATGCAGTAAAGTTTTTATATTTTTTAGGTTTCATGAAATGTACATCTAGGTTACATTTTATTTCTGGTTCATTTGGAGTTTAAAGTGATTAGTTATTATTGCATTAACATTCAATTCATATCTCATTACAGTAAATAACATTACTTTGACATTATAAAAAGGATTTAAATACAAAACATTAATTTATATCATCATAAAATCATTATATTTATAAATGAAACAGTTAACAATTGCAGTATGCCTATTTTTTAAGATTAAAAGTTAAAGAAAAAACTATTTTTGAATAAACAGAACAAATCAATTCACCTCGATTACACCAGTTCATTTCAAATACTGTATTGTATTAGTTAAAAAAAAAAAAAACTGTAAATTTTGAGAACAATTGCTAAAAAATTAATTTTTCATAAGCAATTACCGTATTTTCCTGTATATAATCCGTAGCGGCGTATAATCCGCGGCAATTTTTTTTCGGCGAATAGTCTAAAATATGTACTGATGGTAATATAGGTGTCACATAAAATAAAAAAAATGCACAGTAGCATTAAAATTTAATAAATTGTATAGAAAAAAGCATTTATGAGAAATATCAGTCTAGATCCAGTTCATCGCAAAGTGCGATAAACTTGAGATGAAAGTACGAGATCGATCAAAAGCGATAATTTTGAGAAGAGATTCTTATTAAAAGCTAAATATCGATAAGTTTTACAACTTTCAAAAAGATGTTAGACATATTTAAATTAATATATATTTGCTTCGTTAATATTTAAATGAAAGAAATGGATTATTTACAAATTGCGTATTTTATAGATACAATTTTTTATACCGTGCGTGCTTTGTTTTTCACTTCATATTAACACATTTGACGCCATTGTTTTTATTTGCTTTTGCTATAGCTTTTAATTTAAAATCTGCTGTGTAACTTAAAAATTTTCATTTCCGTATGATGATATACGAATTTGAATATTTTCAAAATGAAACAGCTCACGTCAAGGCAAATTGCAAAACGATGTTAGCGAATTTACTACCGTAAAATCTTTAGGAAGAACCGAATTCGTTTTTAAATGTAATTGCACAAAGCCGATTATAGTTTAAATAACTCAGGTGTGTCCTGGTACCACCTGTTATTTATTTTATGAAACATAAAGAGTATTTCTTTCAAAACTTTCTTGTAAACTTTTCTGATGGAGACTGTTTTTTTATCAGATTATCCGCGGCGGCGTATAATACGCACAACGAAATTCGGAACTTTTTTAACACATAATCCGCGGATTATATGCAGGAAAATACGGTATATAATTATTGAAATCAACTGGAGCAAAGAGCCATAAAATTTACTAAAAATCATAAAAATTAAATTTTGATTTCAACAATTCCAGAATTAACCAAAAAAATAATTTACATAAGTCTTCTTAATTAAGTAATTAGAAAGAGAGAAAAATATGAACTTTTTCACTTTTTCAAATTGACATATCATAACAACATTACATTGACTTCATAAACTAAACACCGCTTGGGTTGTATCCTTATATAAGCATTTGATCTTCATGCATCAAAAACGAAAATATTTAAGTTTTTGGTAAGAAAATTTTATAAATCATAATTATTTATTCAAATGAAATAGAAATCAATGCACAGAATAACTTTCTCATATTTCATTGCAAATATTTGTAGTAGATTGCTTAATTAAGTGAACACTAACTCAGTCTGGGCTACTTGAATATTTAAGTTATGAATATTATTTGATGAAGTAATTGAGTCTAAGAGTTTAAGTCATTGGCCTTTCATTGAACGTATTATTTATATCTGCTTAAGTTATCCAATATTTTTATGTATTTATAACTGCATTTTCCTGTATATAATCTGCAGCAGAAAATTATTCACAAGAACTTTTTCATATTAATGGAAAAAAATTGTCGCATAATTCACAGCAACATAGAATTTGCAGATATTTCTTCAGCCAATATTAGAAAATATATACTGCTAATAATGTGGTAGTCACAAAGTAAAAAATACACAATATGAATAAAAATGTCATAAATAGTACAAAAAATACTATGAAAAAGATCTCTTTATCCAACTCTTTGCAAAATGCAATAAACTGAGATGAAAGCATAAGATCCATCAACAGTGATAATTCTGAGAAGATTCTGGCAAAACTTATCGATGTTTAGTTTGTAATAATTAAAACAAGGTAGCTTAAAATTAAAATATATTTGTTTTCATTACTAATAAAAATTTAAAATATGGATTATTTTTGAATTGCACACTGGGTACATTTTTTCTTTTGTATTGCATGTTTTGTTTTCTATTTTACATTAATACATTTGTCATTATGTTCTTTTTATTTACTTTCCCTACATCATTTAGTTTAAAACTTACTGTGTAATTTAAATGTCTTCGCTTCCAAATAATGATAAATTAACTTGAATATTTTCAGAACAAAACAGCTCATATCAAAACCAAATGGGAAATAACTTATAATCTGCAGAAACACTTATTTACTTATAATCTGCAGAAACACATAATCTGCAGATTATATACAAAAATTACAATAATATGTTCCATCAATAACACAACCTGCTGGTTAAAACTAGTGAAATAAGAAAAAATAAATATGTTTAAAATAGTAAGCAAATTACAAACATTCATCGTGTATATTTTAAAAATTATCACGTAAAATATAATTAAAATATTTAAATTATATGTACTTATAATCAAGTGTTCCCTGTTGGCAATCTCCAACATCCAACTGAGCTTTAAGAGCACACAGCATAACCTGTATAATAAACAAAGGAAATTTAAAAAATTAAATCAAAAAGAAAGTTTTAAAAAAAATTTTCAAATATAAATCAATTCTTCTTTATTAAAAACAAACATCCCAATTTAATTACAAAAATAAAATGCAAAATTTAGAATTCAGTTTCAGTCTCCTAAGAGTTTAAATTTACTTTCCTAACCAGTTCATTCTGTATCTCTTAACAAAACAATTAGAATATTTCTGTCATGACACAGAGGTACTGTTGTTTTTTCTATGGTTTACTTATCTTAATGAAAAGGCCAGATAGATTTGTATGACAGAAAATTATAAAGTGGATTACTGCACACAGAAGTTCATCTAATTTAGAACAAAAGTTTCTTTTAAAATTTACAACAGATCCCTCTTTTTAAAAAAATTCTTATTTTTTAAAACAAATTCTTATTTTATTTGAATATAGAACACTTCACAATAGAAATAAGTATAGTTAAGAGCTTGAAAGAAAATTATTTGTGATGAGCAATTTTAAACATAAAATGATGTAGATTAAAAAGTCAGCAATAATTAGACACCCATTCGACTATTATCAAAAATTACTAATCATTATTTTGCCTGTTAGATTATATTATCTAGTATTGACACCATAAATCCAATTTAAAATTATGTTTGATAGAATAAATCTAATGAATTTTATATAAAAAAAATGTAAATATACATAGAAATATACTTACAGCTTCCTGTTCTGTGACAGGAAATCTATCATGACGTATATTATGGACAATTTGGTGGTAAATAAGTTCTTTTTCAACTCTATCTGAAAAATCGATGTAAGCATCCAGGAACAAATGTTTCTGTTAAGGTAAAAGTAAAAGAATGGGTTAAAACTCTAACATATAACTACCCATTTCCATATTTTAAAATTTAATGAACTTCATTTACCTTAAATAAAAAGAAATGTTGCTTGCGGTTAGCATTTACTTTGCTTTGGCCTTCTTGATATCTCTCCCATTTAGCCATAGTATCACAAATTTTTTCCTCGGGCAGCAAAGCTCGTTCTAAGGTTTAAAAAAAATAAAAATTTAATAACAAGATTAACTGAATTGGTGCTAAATCTTTTAATTTTCACTGTGCACAATATAATTCATACAATCATTTTATTTCAAACACATTACAAATTTTAATTTACTTATTTTAATATAAGTAACATATTTTATGGCTATCTTAGATTCAAAGCAATATTTAAAAATTCTTAAAAAATTCAACTTTCATTTAAAACAATTTAAATAAAAATACTTATTATGGAAAATACTATAAGGTTTAAAAATATTACTTTAGAACACATTTACTTCTTTAGAACACATTTACTTTCATTTTATAACAGTGAAAATTTAAATATATATAAGAACAATTTCTAAAATTTGAAGTAACATGTAAATGCATAAAAAAATCAAGATTGAATAAATATTAAAATATATGCATAATAAAAGATTATTATTAAAATATTACTTAAATCAATCATCAATACCATTAGTTCCAATCACTTCATATAAAGCATAGCCTTCTACTCTTGGACGCAAATCAATTTTTGATCGTACCATTTCCATGACCTAAACATAGAAAATTTTTTTCTCTAAGTTTTAATAATTACAATTTAAGTCATGCAGCTTAATGAATTAGCCAATTTACATACTTCACCCATAGAGGCACATGGGTCAAATTCCACAGGCTGAAATTGTCCATCTAGAAAATAGATTCTAGCATGCACGGGTCTCCTACTTATGGTGCACCCAATCTCTTGTTTAGATGGAGGCCATCGACGACCATGCGTTTCAAGAGACCTCATGAGGCACTGTATAAAGGCGAAATAGAAATTCAGTCTTTGAAATCATATTTATCAGAAAAATATGAATAGCAATTTTGTAACTTTTTTCTAAAAAAATAGTATCTTTTAAGCCCTTACCCTGAGTGAGAACTGTGCATACTGCCCTTCTTCAGTAACTTCATCAATCGAACACCTTCGAACATGGGCGTGAAGATAACTGATAATAAGTCTATCTGTTGGGGCAGCAACACTACATGCCAGAGCCATTAATTGCCAGTGTCTTAAATTTACCCTGCTGTTTGCATCTATTAAAAATAAATTAAACCAATTAATTAAAATTAAAAGACTATTTCATAATGATTTGAATTTCTAACTATATTTTTAAAAAAATTCATTCTCATCCAAGAAATATAATTTTGCTTTCTTCATTTTTTTAATATATTTTGATTATTTTATCATATGACAAACGCATCTTTGATCCTTCATTTGCATACTATATCTCAGTTAAAAACTAATTTTTCTATTTATAAGCAAAAATACTTGCATATAAATGCATGGAAATTTGTATATTAACAAAAGATGCAAAACCCAGATATTTGAATCTATAAAACACTTAATTTTGAAAGATTCAAGCTTTTAGAGATATTTTGAAGTGTGATATTTCTTCATCAAATTTAAATAAAACTAGCTTTTCATTATGAACAAATTTACAGATAAAAAATACTTTTCATGAAAAAAATCAATACTTTAACATTTTGTTTAACATAAACTGAATATTTTTTTAATTTAATAAAAAGTGAGTCAAGTTAACTTTATGTTGATCATTAAAAACTGCTCTAAATGTGATGTTTTCTTATGAATACATAAACCCAAAATTGTTATAAATTGCGGTCAGTATTTTCTCAAAAAGCCTCAAATCTTGAGTTCACTCAATGATTATGGTAATAAAAAAAATACATGGGAATTGGTCTACAACTAATTTTTTTGCATAAAATGAGCATTTAAAGAAACTAAACAATGTTAATAAGGATAAAAAATTCATTGGATAAGTTAATAAATTTTCAAAAGTTAATATTTTGGATTCTTTATATTTAATAATTACTTTTTTAAAATAAGGAGATACTAAATGATTCCAATAATTTAATTCCTTGATTTAAAATTCTTTTCATATTAAGTAATTCAGTATGAAGAAATTGCACAAAATTTTATGCTTTTAATTGCAACTTTTAACACTTGAAATTTAATAACTAAAACATGAGTAATAAAGCATTTTGCTGATATAAAAAAAAACTGCCTTCAGATTCAGTAAAATTATTTTAAAATAAATTTTAATAAATGAACAGTTACAATCATACTCAATTAATTACTTTCCAACTTTAAAAGACAAGAAAGTTTAGTTTCTACACTAATTAAGTGAAACTTAATTTTAGATGTTCTAAGATAAAAAAAAAAATTATATTCAAAGATAAAAAAAGGTCTGATAAATAAAGTAGTTTATTGTATATAACATTATTACTACATTTAACATACTTATATTAGACATAAATAAATGTATGAAATTCGACAAATTTCACTATATTTAAATCTCATAATAAAATTAATTTGAATGCATTTTTCCCTCACCTGGATGATCTGTAGTCTGTTTAATAAGTTGTAAAAATAGTTCATTAATAAGGGTTTCTTTCTTCATGGATCTATCTAAAATAGATTGAGCTAATTGCAGATGGTCTCTTTCACCCAACCACTCTGCATCTTCTAAAAAAAAAAATAAACTATAGGATATAGCAAAACTCAAAAAATATTTTTTTTTAAAAAAAAATGAGGAAACCTTTAAAGAAAAAAATTATGTTCTTTTAATATAAATCAAGGCATAAAAACAGAGATAATGTTATTAAGACTTAAAACAGAAAATTGAAGTATAATCCTTCTAGGTATAAATACAGTAACAAGTTATAAATATAGGTATAAGTTCAAGTATCACAAGCCAGAATAACTTGTTACTATATAATTTAACTTTTTACTATATATATTTTACTAGCAAAAAATTATAAATATAAGTAATGCTTATGATATTAAGAAATTAATAAGGTGAAAAATTCCTTATCAATATAAAAATAGAATGCTAAAAAATTCATTCACATGTAATACTAAAATATATATATACCAATTTCTGCTAAAAAATTTTAATTTGTATCAGCAGATAAAAATAAAACATAAAAGTATTCAGGTTACCTTGTTCCAACAATCCTGAATAAGCAAGAATGGACGAAAATACATGTAAGGCAGTATCTTCATCTTCTGGCTCATTTATCATACTGATGCTATGAGTCAGAGCAACTTTGCTGAAAGCCCAATGACTATGTCGGAAGGATTTGTAGCTTTCATCAATATCACCAAAGTCTTGACGAAGTTTCTCAATTTTTCCACGGTTAAATCTACATCAGATATGATATATTCTAAATCAATAATTCTGTAAATTTATTACACAAATATTTTGTAAAAATATAACTAGGTAAAAATATAGCTGTGCTGAATAAATATAATCAAAAACAGAAATCTGATTTCTCAAGTCTTCAGCTAAGCAAAATAAGGAAAACAGAAGCTTTTTCTTTTTATTTAAGCAGTATATAAATAATGAAATACATATATAGCATTCAACATATTTTTACTAAGTTCTTTTTTTTCAGTTTTTTTTAAAGATCTTTAAAAATTAAAACAAATTATTTAACTTCTGTGAATTCATTTACTAACACATTGTTACTACAATATCATATACAACCTCAACAAGATAATGCAAATAAATTAAAATTTTAAAGCAATTTCAGGAACAATATATTTATTTTCTTTAAGTAATCTAAAAAAGGAATCAGCAATCAAAGCATAAGCAATAAAAAAATCAAGCATCCACTACAAAAAGTAACAACGCATCTATAATAAAAAAGGATTTTTTTTTATTTACTGTATTTGTCGACATATAAGATGCACTTTTTATTTTTTATTTTAAAAAATATCTGAAAAACAGAATGTGGCAGATACAGCATTATATACGTAGATACTGCTTTTGATTACATTCATTTCAGGAAATTTCCTCTATTTAAAGTAATGCATTTTCTCTCTCTCTCTCTCTCTCTCTCTCTCTCTCTCTCTCTCTCTCTCTCTCTCTCTCTCTCTCTCTCTCTCAAGGAGTTTTGGAATATTAATTTAAGAGTTTAGTGAATGTGCATGCACTGCTATCAACAACTGTCCAAACTTTCTAGTTTCTGTGAACTTTTACAAGTGTGCATATTTTCTGTTGTTTAATTTTCACAAATTTATTTGAAAGTTTATAATAAATAAAAAAACATTGACAGCATTGCTGAAACATAGCATACATGCTACATGTGATTGCATATGCTAAGGAATATGGAAACAGGCATTTCAGGGCACACCAATGAAAAAAATAAGAATATTGAGAAATATTGAAAATATCTAAAAATATCAAAAAGCAACTCACAGTAAACATAATTTATTGGACACATATGAAACAAAGATAGTGGTTAAATCATTTAAGAAGAATACACAACACACAATTTGTTGTCTAAGAAATCGCATCCTCAGGTAGAAGAATTCAGATGACTCTGCATTTAGCTCTAGAGATAATCTGAATTTTGGCGAAGACTAAAAGTTGTTATTTCCCAGATTATTTTGGTATTTCCAAAAAGTATTATGTGTATTACTTTATATTAAAAATATAAATTCAATACTGTTATCCTTCATAAATGTGTATAAAAAAGTTGCGTCTCATAGGCTGATGCAACTAGTACACTGGCAAATACAGTAATTAAATCTAATAAGGTGTTAGAATATAGATTTTAATTCTAAAAATGTAAGTAAAATATCAAAATCATAATAGCATACTGAATATACAAAATGCTATTTTAATAATATAATAAATATTTTTTTATTTGATTTGTATTGAAGAATTTGTTTCCATTGCATTATTTAAATATAAAGGTTCAATGTGAATTCTTAAATAAAACGCCTTCAGTTCATGTTTACTTAATATTTTACATTAATAAATTCATTTCTATCTTTTGTTTAGAATATTCCTTCAACAGAATCATTTCTGACTGTTTATTTGCCACAGATCTTAATAATGAAATAATAATAAAATTTACATAAATAATTTATTTTAATTTAATAATATAAAACGAAAAATTAAAATGTATTAACAAGATAAAACACAAAACTATAAATATAGAAATAAAATTTAACTAAACGTAAAATAAAATTATCAAATATTTTATATTAAATTCTACTCTTTAATATTTGTTAACAATGAGAAATAAAAAATTGTTTCTTCATCATTTGTTATGATTATATTTTAGATATTTAAAATAAAGGCAAGTTTAAAAATGTTAAAAATGAATTTTAAAAATAATTAAATTTTTGATGTTCAAATACAATTTTAAATTAATAACACTTCATCAATATTATTTCATTTGATAAAATGTTAATGTAATGTTGAAATAAATGTTTATAAATATTTATTATTAAACAGGATTTATTTGTCATCAGTTATTTTATGAAACAGAAAATAATTTATATTGATATTTATTGAATACAAATGAATAAATATTTTTCATGTCATTAACACTCCTATTAATACAGTAGACATTTATAAAAAAGCAACATAATTAAAATTAAATTTCATATTTTAAAAATATTAAGCTTATAAGTCTCTCAATCATAATTTTTTAATTCCTAGAAACTATGAAAAAATTAACTTATTTCTAAACTCAAGTATTTAATTTCTATTCCAGGGCAATATATTAATAAAAGAATACACCACCACTGTGATGTGAGACACAGTTTATTGAATTAAGGCACCAATCTTAACATTATGCAGATACTGGTTCTCTTCAACATATTGACAAAAATTGCAAGTTACATAGGTGTATTCCTATTTTTTAAAAGAGTAACAAAAGTCAAATTACATTTTCAAATGAGGAATTTTTTTCAAGTATTCTTAGAGATTGAATTTCATATAAAATAGATAACATACTTTTGTGATTGATAAATATTGAGACCAGTATTTAAAAAAACATTTAAATTCCACAATTTCAAGATTGAAGAAGTATTTCTTTATTTTAAATACTTAGTCTTTTTTACTTGTATTACGTTTTAAACTGGCTAATATGAGAATATATAATTAATCAAAATATTTTTGGTTTGGTTACAAATTTATCAAATAGTATGATTTGTAAGAAGCAGCATTCAGATAGTGTGCAACTTTTAAAATAAAAAATGAGAAATACATTTTTAACTAAACAAATAATAAAATTTGGATTCTTACCGTCTTAATGTGCTGCGAAACAAACCTACATTTTCCTCTTGAGGTTTACGCACTAGTCCTACGTCAACTAATGCTCTTCTGCAATGCACCACATCTTGATACAGCTTTTGCCTGTCTTCAAATGTGAGTTTTACCTGAAGATTTTGATTTGACATTTTTAAGCCTCATAGCATTAATCCATATAAATAACCAAACACTGATAACTTGACAAAGTTCACAAATATGCATACAAAATACTTTGATTGGGGCAATGTAAAACCAATGTACAGTGGGTTGCTGATTACTCAAACCATTATAATTCTTATAGGAAGAAAACTTTAAAGAAAGAAAAGAAAATTGAATGTTCTCAATTTCTTTCCAATATAGCTTTAGACATATGCACCAAATATATATGCAACAAAAAATATTTTATGTTAGAAGGGTATACACATAGAAGTGATGTAAACATGAAATACATTGATATCAAAATAATCTTAAATAATGAATCTCTTTTAGCTAAGCTGACATAATTTCATAGTTAGAATGAATACAACCAGTTATAATTTTACAAGAATAAAATTCAAACATCGAAGAAAAATAAAATATTTTGAATAACAGAAAAAAATAAAATACAGTTTCTTTAAAAAATACATTCAATTTTTTTTCATTCAATTTCATTGTATTTTTTTTAAATTTCTATATCAACTAGTAAATACTATATAACTTAAAATAAAAATAACTCACCCTCCATCCCAGTTCATAAGTAGGGCGCAGCCAATTTGCATGGGCAGGAGAATAACTTGCAATCAAATTAGCAACTTCATTCTTTTGACTAGTTTCAAATATAAAGCATTTATGAGAGTCCGGCAGTGTCTTCAGAAGATTAATGGTCACTAGATCATCACTTGGGTCAACCATCACAGATTCAACATCACAATAACGATAGGCATTTAGAATGCCTTTATCCGCTATATTTACCATTAATATTCCTTCAGCACTGACACCCAGCAATAACTTATGGCCTGTTTGGAATATTAAAAATACTTAAAAAAGATGTCATTTAATTTATGCAAGAATGCTTGTTTAATGCACAAATATCAGCATATTTTATTCATGCAAAATTAATCTTATAAATAAATTTGAAATAACCAAACATAGATATATTAAAATAGCTCAGATTTATCAATAAAAATATGATTTTCCAATACTCCTATTATATATAGATATTGAAAATATTTTCAAAATTAATTTTTAAAATTATTAAACTGACATTAGTAATAAATTTATTTTGCAGTTTTGATTATCCACTATTTGTAAATTTGACTCTACTGCTAGTAAATTTGAATTTTGAGTAAAGCATTACTAAAAAGCTTCTTTCAAAGAAATTTAGAATAGAAAAGAAATTTAGAAATAAAAGAAATTTGAAAAGTAGAGCAGTTAAGAATGGAATGAAATTAAAAACTTACTTTTGTTTTTTAAATGATATTTTGAAGCATTTATTATATCATCCATTGTAATGGAAATTAATTAGAGAGATCAACATAAAAAATTCCACATAAACATACCATAAGAAAGATATCCTTTGTAAGTAACAGGAAATAAGGTTGTGCCGTAAAGAGGATATTGCATTACTACTGATAGATACCAGACTTTTGCAACAAGTTCTGACTTCCCACTTCCATAAATCTGCAAAAAAATTAAGAAGTGTAAATATAATAATTTAAACTGAATATTCCAATCTACCATTTTTAATAGTTGATTAATATTAAACTTTTAAATTTTAAAATGTGTTTAATTCTTAAATATTTAAGAAATATGTTTAAATAAAATGAAAATACTGCATTAAAGAGGCTAATTAGGTTCCTAAACATGTTCATTATAAAATATAATTTTGATTTTAATAAATTATATTAATTTATGACGTTTATAGATAAAAAAAATTTGTCAGTTATATTAAGTTAAATGATGTAAATAATTCTAATAATAGAAATTGAAAAAAAAATAGGGGTAACATACTTTATGTGCTTCAGATAAATCAGGAATCCAATCCATGTCTCTTCTTGTTTTACGTATTCTAGCACATAAGAAATTTCCAACCTCAGCATACCTTGATTTAGAACATTTCCATGTTATTATAATAATTGTCACATAAATAGAAAATAAATAATTTTGATAAAGATTTAAATAAAAATACATTACTTTACAAGTTATATTGTTTACTTATTGTTAGACAAGGTACAATAGTTAAAGGGATAAAACACTGAATATTACTTGCAATTCATTTTATTTAACAACCAATATTTGAATTTTCCAAAAACTTTAAGTACGCTTCTCAAGATCTAATTTGCTCTTTCTCTAAACCCAACAAAATTTTAGGGAAATAGACAAGGATGTTATCATATATGTGTATTTTATCAACATTCTCACATTCCCATGATTACATAGGGACTTTTTAACAACATTTATTTTGTATTCCAATGCATTTGTTGCATCATAATATATAAACTAAAAATAACAGCCCCATTACAACCAAATATATACAATATCATAAATGAGTGTGAATGAAGAAAATTTTGCTATCACATTAATAATATATCTATATGAATATTGTGCTATAACTAAAAATAAATATTAAAATGATTACTATTGCTATAACTTAAATCTCAATGTCAGAAGTCAATAAAATTAAAAGAAAATTTTATGCAAGAAAAAAAAACACCTCATAAGAACTTTTGTATATTTAAATAATACAAATAACTTGGTATACAGTCAATCATTGATAAAATAGAAATATTTACCTTTCAACTTTTGCTTCTTGTGGTTCACCTAAAAGAACTTGTGCTTGTAAGCCAGCAAGTTGTAAACCGACCCTTTCATTTATTGGATACTCATCAGCCTGGTAAATTAGTAAGATCAGAAAAACATTAATAAAACTAAAATAAACAAGATAAAAGTCAGCAATATAAATTATAACAAATAACAGCTTACTTTAACAACACCATGCACAGCTTGGGCAAATAATAAATTAACTTCAACGGGATCTTGTGGAATTTCTCGAGGATTTCGAAATAATCTTTTCTTGAATAAAAATCGACATTCACCACCTCCTAAAGCTAGGGTTGGACCTCTGCGAGACAAGGTATTATATTTGCTAAAGGTAGCTGAAGTTCTTTGACAGCTGAAAATATTAAACAATTTTTAATATCAAAGTTGCATGCCTCAAAGTTATATTAACTATGACTGGCTTAATCTTCTCATAAATCATTCATTATACAAAAAATTTGATCTTTAAGAGATCATTTTAGATATTATATTATGGTTTTATAACTACATAACTTAAAGTTTCTAATAGAGTGGAAAACTTCTATAGATTTTAAAAATTATGATTTGTTTTTAATCAAGACACTATAAAACTAATAATCAAATAAAGATTTAAAAAGTAATGCAACAAAACTCTAAAACAGTTGAACAAATTCTACAATCATGTGATGTCAATTTATTATAAAACTAAACATTCCACATTTGTGTAAAAGAATAAAAAAGCCAAGTATAACTATTTAAAAATTACATTACTAAATCCAAGAAGAAACTTACAATTCCCAATTTGATATTATGTCAGCTAAGTATTCATATCCTTTTATCACATGTTCATACTCAGGAGTACTCTATAAAATACATAGTTTTATATGATCTCATTATTCTTTCAGAATTTATTCTGTAACATTTAATTATACAGAAACGAATAAATGTTATGATAAAAGATTTCTTTAGACAAAAATAATTTTATCAAATTATATCTCAAATATTTTATGAATATTCAAATAGAAAAGTCAAATATGATTAAACGATAATTTTCCTAAAATCTAAGCAATATAATGGTATTTACAAAACATAAAAAAATTTAATTATGCAGTTATTCATAAACAAGTTAACATGCAATACATTAATTTTTAAATTTTACTTATTTAAATTAATAATACATTAAACATTGTCTGGAGTCTTTCAAATGCAATTGAACAAATGATTCAAGTCCATTCAAAATTTTTGTTAAAACAACAATGGATTTGTTGAGTATCTCTTCAAAAGGACTTGATCTAATAATTTTGCCTTAAAAATGTTCCAAAAAGAGCTAATACATATTCTATGATTGATAAAGTACAATTTTCATCAGAAGTCCTTTTCAAATAACATCTCTGGCATCATCAATAGAATTATTCATTTATAATCAATTAAATTTTAAAATTCAAAAAAACAAATTTCCAAACAAAATAAAATTTCAATGTTAGGTACATAAAATTTGAAATGTGTGAATTATTAGCAAATGTAGATATAAATAGGATAAATATAACTACATTTGCAAATAACTCATACATTTCAAATTTAATACAACAATGAAATTTTTAAATATGCTTATAATTTAAAATATTAACAAAAATTACATAGAATTTATGAAATTCAAACTATTGTACATATATTGCAACCAATATACATAATATGTTTTAGTTTAAAATATATGTATTTTTTTGTATTAATTTCAAAAATACGATTATAAAGAAAATTAAAAATGTAAGTTACAACAAATATAATATTTGATCCACATAATTATATTTTCTATGATATATTTTCTTAAAACAATCAGCATGCAAGAATTGTTTGCCCATAGTAGTTTGAAAAATAAACTATGAATAGTATTTTCCTATATTTCGCTTTTCACAGAATAATTTACAAAGTTCTACAACAATGGAAACTATATCATATGTTAACATTTCTTTGTTATAATTCATTAAGTGAGTATTTTTGTGTCATAAATAATTTGCTTGTAATTTTTAAGACAAATTAATACCTCATATAAGGCCCAACCATCTAAGCTTCTAAGTCCAGTTTTAATAGCTAATTGTTGCATAGCATCCATAGCAGTGTCAGATGGTTGAACATCAATTGCTTTTGTACGTCCATCCATAAAGTAAAATCTACATACTAAGTTGCCAAGATTTCTTACAGCCTTAAGACAAAATGACATATATATATGAATATTTAGTTTTATAATATTACTATAAAATCTCTACAAAAGCAGAACTAATATCTAATAACTAAAACGAAATACTTTCAGTTAAGCATAAAAATTTATCGAAAATAAAATTTTTTAACTTACACTAATTTCTAAAGACGATGGAGGCATTTTGCGAGGTGTCACTTTTGTGCTATGTATATGGTCTAAACACCATTGAGCATATCGGGCAATTGTGTTATCCCCTCGAAGATTTTTACGTAAAAAGCTATTAAAATACTATAATAAAAAAATATCAGAAAATTTAGTCATTCCAACTATTTTACATATACATAAAAATTAAGTTTCAAGAATCTAGGCAAAATTTTAAATAAATCATTTAGTTTTTTCATTTGTACATTACCAATTATTAATGGTTAAAAGTTTTTAATGCAAGTAGACAAATATCTAAAGTTAATTAAAAGAGTTACCTTTATTCATGGAAATAAAAACTTAAATATCATTTAAGCAAACGATCTTTAAAACTTTATTTTGCTCTTTAAAATATTTCAAATCAGGTACTTTGTTAAAAGGTCAAAAACCTTGCAGAATATTGAAAAAACAGACTAACTTCTTAAGGAGTGTATGTGGGTTAATTATTATAGATAATAGATTTAAAATTAATTTAACATAAAATCAATATCTTTTTAGATTTTAAGAAACTTTCAAAAATTTCTTGAAGTTATAAATATTTTAAAACTTGCCTGACATAACACAATAAACAAATATTTCAAATGATAAAATAAATCGAAGAAAAAAAATTTAAATACAAGTTGAAAACTGAAAAATATATTTAAAGTACACACCTTAACGGATACAAATATTTAAATACTCTTAATATTATTCACCTTATTAAAAGTTTTGCTAGGATAAAATGCAACAACGCATAATCCCATCAACAACCAGGCTCTGAGAGTTGACTCACGGCAGGGATTATTTGTTGATTGGCGCACAAGTTGAACTAAAATTTCATCTCTCAACTCCTCTCGATCAATGCCATAACCCACAATTGACTGAATAGCTTGGACTTCAGCTTCAGCTTTATGATCACCTCGAAGGTAACGACACAGTTCCTTTAAATAAAAATCTGTTTTAGAAAAAATTTCAAATAAGTTTTATTTTTTCTATAAAGTCAAAATGATTAAAACAGTTTGTACATGAAACTGGTATGTCTGTGATGAGTTACACTTACAATATTGCTGTTCCATAGATAATAATTTACACCATACTTAATATAAATTCTTAGTTAATATGAAAATATATTTTATGCAAGTTAATACGACACAAATTGCACAAACTTAAAGATACAAGTAAAATGTAAACAAGATAATTATTTCAAAAATATATTAATAAAATTATGACATTGAATGGACTTATGGATAAAATATCTAGACATCTTTCCATGATAGAGAATTTTTCCATGAAAATATCTAATACAATAAGTAGATTCCATACTTGCACTATGTGAAATATACAACCAGATACATTTTGTTTATAAAAAATGAAAGAAAATTATATTTACATGGACTTAATTTTCTTTTAAGTTCAAAGTGACTAAAGTTCTGAATACAAGGTCAACATGACTGTTCAATTAAAGCTACTAATTCATATCTTTCCATACATCATACTATGATATTAAAGATTATAAATTCTGCATATTAAATTACTACTTTTATTAAAAGAATTAGTAGTGTTCTTGAAAAGGTAATGTTTCGAAAATTTCAATTTTAAATGAAAATAGGCATTATTTCAATGAAAATCTGCATACTGCTTTACAAGTTTCATGATCTTATTCTAATTTGATACAATAATTTAATTTGATTTAAAACAAACTACACATTATTTAAATATTGTGAAACTAGATATAACTAGAACAAAGTTATGAACCATATGCCCAAACTGAAAACTAAAAATAGATATTAAAAATATATGTACAACACACTAAACTCTAAATACATATACTGTGATATTACTTTGTAATATATTTATTAGGGATGTAAATTGTGCGATAATACATGCATAAGCATTTTGATAAAAATTTATACAATTGCTCACAACAATAAGAAAAAGAGTAAAATAAAAACAATTTAAATTACTTTAAATATTGTGCAAGACAACTGTATATTTTCAGGATCATACATATGGACATGAGATGTAGGAATTGAACTATTTCGAGTAAATGTGACCATTTCATATTTGGGAATCATATCACCGGAAGACTTGCGCCTCCTGGTGAGAGTCCGCATTACGGTTCCTCCATATTCCCGCATATGACAGTTGAAATACTTCTCAGCAAACTCAATCATATCAAAATAGTTGTCATCATCTTCACCATTGATTTTTTCCTCTGCTTCTCTTTCAATCAATCTCTTCTCTACACGTTGTTTTCTCCTAAAATGAATAATTTAATATTGAAGCATGTTTGTACATAATCATACAATAAAAATATACAAGAAATGTATGTATTCAATGAAACATTTTAATTATTCATTTTTTTTAATCTTAAACAGATATTCATTAAAAAAAATATTGTACCTTAATTCTCTCTCAGGGTTGTCAGGATCAACGACATGCATGCGTTTTGCACCTTTCATCTGATTATCCACTGCTTCCTGTGAAATAATTATAATCTTATATTTTTTAATTGTTCTAAAAACTAATGTATGTTAATAACTTCAAAATTTTTAAATATATTGGATAAAACAAATGGCAGAATTTAAAATTTTCAATAAAACTCTTGATTTATAAGATACCTATCCCATTTATTAACAGAAAACTTGTAATAATGTTGAAGATTTTAGTATTATAAAATCATAAAAGCAAAAGTTATACAATTATAAACTAAGTAATTAATATTATAATTAATAAAATTTTCATAAAATATACTGATATGAACTGTAATGCACTTTTATTGGTCAAAAATAAAAAATCAGAGTAATATATTACTTCTACAAAAATGATGTATTCTACAAAATATTGGAATTTTATAAAATAAACTTTAAAGTATATGAAATTAATAGATTTGTACAAATTAAATCCAAAAACTCAATCACATTTTTAAAGTGTGATTTGAAAAATGGTAAAATATACAATATCATTTAACAGAATTTTTTTTTTTAATGTGAAATCAGCATCTATTCCAATAATGTATTTATTAGTAAATGAAACAGTTTGCTTCTATTTTACTTTACATATAAAATACTATTTAATTTAATACTCTGAGCCTTTGCATTAGAAGCTAAAATTAATAAATTTTAAAATAGCCGAAAGACAAAAGCCTTGACAAATTATACTTAATAATTATGGTTATAACAACACTTACTTAATTAACACCGAAATCTTTAATTTTCAATTTAAACCAACAAAGACAATTTAAATTATCCTTAACTAAAGAAATTTCACAAGATTTGATAACAAATAATTCTTTGTCAAAGCTACAAAAATTTCAAATCTTTGCATAAAACTTAAAAAATTTTATAACAGAAATTTGCAATCAAATTAGAAAAGATTTTATTTCAAGAAATCTAAAGTACTAAGAAATTTTTATAAAAGAATTTTTCAATTGTTAACAAAATCTCACTCAAAATACATAGGATCAAAAAGTTGTAATTAGTATTTTTTTATTGATTAGTAAGTTTTAAAAAATTCAAAGAATTTTGATAAAAAAAATCAGTTTAATTCTAAGACATTTTTTTTAACTATTTGTTTGATTATTACAGATTTAAAATGCATGCTTTATACAATCTTTGTCAGAGACATAATTCTAAAATTTAAAAAAACATAAAAGAATTAATTACTGGTGTTGCTCGACCAGATGTATGCCGATCTTTTGAGGGTGCTCCTTGTGAGGAAGGAGACTGAACGGTTTTCCTTGCTGTTGGTGGAGATTTTTGTGCATTTCCATTGACTAGCCCAACAGGCGACATAGGAGGTGGTAGGGGAGATGGTGAATCGGCTTTATCTGATGCAACACTAGGAGACCTGACAGGTGAATAAGATGCTGATGTAATAGGACTAGGAAGACTAGGAGGAGGTAGAGGACTAGGTGAAGCTTCAGGAGTTCTCACTTGGTCTTCTACTGATACTTGACTGTTATTATCCTATAAAACACAAATTATAAAGTATCTATTGCAATGCAACATCGCTAAATTTGAAACATTACATCTATGAATAACGAGAATATTTTAAACAGAATTGAAGAAAAAAGAAAAACATGTCAAATGATCATTATAACAATCATGATTAAAATCACATTTCATTAAAGAAAGTAGTTATCAGATAATAAGTGACTTAATTTAATGATATCAAGTTAAAATGTTAAACAATTGACAATTCATGATAATAGATTAATTTGACTATTTTGAGGAAAACACCTTCACATTAATAGTTATTCCTAAAATGATCATTTTAAGTCACTAGAAGAAGTTATGCATATAATTTTTCAGCTATCTTCAGGTATCATGAAATTTAATCATATGTATCATGTGAACACTAATCAATTTATGTACAATAACTATGTTTAAGATAGTTTAGTATATGATCTATATTTAAGGAGCACTCAAATAATTCACTCAACCACACATATCTATGAAGTATCAAGGTAAAGTTCAATTTTTAAACAGATAACTATTACATTTACATCACATTCCTGAAATATCCAAAATTCACAAATGGATGAGTTTGATGTCCACAAGATAAAATAACAGCATTTAGATATTAATATTTGTATATCACAGATGTCTCCTATACATGAGTATCAAGCAAAATTGAATAACTATATTTTGTAAGGGCTAGATATCTGCCATAAAATATACTAACTTTGGATACTTCTAGAATGTTGAGTACTGGATGTTAACAGTACATTCACAGAAAGATGCATTTTCATAAACAGTAAATGAACTTTAAAACGGCATTATTCCAAATTTAATCTATGATTTTTAATTAAAGAAAATTGGCAACATATACATATTAGGTAATCACAACTGAATTCTGATCACACATGAGAGGATTTTTTTTTTTTTTTTTTTTTTTTTTTTTTTTTTTTTAAGTATCAATGTTTCAGAGTACCAGTGTTTGAATACTTAATTCTTTAAATCCAACCATTACCAATTAAAAATTGTTTCCTTTTGATTCCATACAATTTAATAAAATAATACAAGAGCCAAACCTACATTTAAATATAAAGTAAAACCTGTAAGTTATAAATTGGTATTGCTTCTTAAAAAATTGCTTTATTATAAAGTCTAAAATAAGCATGGCATTAATGTAAAACTAAATCATAGCTAGCAAACAAGTTTCTTGAACAGAAAAGTATTCTTTGTGTTTTAGCTTTGATAGACAAAATTATGTACTATTGCATAGGGGGGACATATTAAGTACAATTAACCCCTTAACATGCACACTCTAGTTAATTCAAGTGCACAAAATACAGCATTAAAAAAAATATGTATAAACGGGTTAATATTAGGCCTTTATTTCTTTGTTTATTAAGAGACAAAATTTGAATAACAAAGTTTGGAAGATTTCTAAAATAAATAAGTTTCACTGCTTTGAATTTCAAATTCTGTGTACTATTTATAGTATAGAAAAATTTAAACACCTCAATCGATATGTAATTTATTAATAAAGTAATGTGTAAAGTTAAAATTGGGTAAAACCTGTAAGTTAAAGGTAAAGCATTTAAAAATTTTTAAAAAATATCTAAAATGCTTGCATTAGAAAAATTTAAACACTCTCAGTAATGAAAATTTTACTGTTGTAATCCTATTAAACACAGATAAGTAATTTATTAAGTATAACTAGTCATTATATAACTAATTTTAAAATCAATATCTAAACTCTCAATTCAAAATGTTTTGCATTAATTTTTCAAGCAAACTTGTAAATATCAAGATTGTGTTTTAAAAATATCTTACTAAAATTCATATAAAATTATATACCTGGAATTATAGAAAATTATATATATAAAAAGTTTTAAGAAATGTTGATTTTTAATGACCCTTATTATGGAAAATTATTCCCATTAATATTACTTATCACTGTTATCAAAATAATATTTTCCTTAAACTATAAAAGGATGGGGCTAATTAAAACAGAAGGCAAGTTTCCCTAATCTTTACATAGATTTGTTTATCTAATACAAATGAATAAATCCCTTTTAGCCTTATTAAAATTATGAATATTTTCAAATATCCAAAAATATTTATAATAAATTATCTTATGAAAACTATAATAGTCATAATTACAAAACTTGCATTATAAATTTAGCATTTTATAGAAAGAAATATGTTTAAAAATTTCATTTTTAAAAATGAAAAATCCATACAGGAGAAGTTAGTACTTTTCTTTTAATGAAATTATCGATTTAGAAATGGATAAAAATGATTAAACTAAAACATATTACAAAAATATTCAAGAAAAATGTACAATAACAAATAAAATTAGATCAAATACTTTTAATTAAATATTTTAGCTTTTATTTCTGATTGTTTACAACAATAGTTTCATATTGACAGATGAAATTTCAAATGTGTAACGGTAACCATTATATGTCCAATTTTAATGAAGTGTTAAACCAATGCTGTCAGTAAATAAATCCTTTAAGTATGAGAAGTGTTATTTCTCATTCTATTATCACTGATAGCATTGGGATTTTCTAGTTATACCATCCAAAAACTTTCAGAACCTCCCACAAATGATAGTGAAAAAAATGTCTCTAAATGAAAATTAGAGATGGGGTAAGACACAGTAATAGACTAGCATGCCTTTTTTTTTCAATATAGCATTAGAAAAGGTTATTCATACATACATAATCAATACCAGATTATATATATTTTATACATGTACATACAATTTTTTGTTTTGGCTAATGATATTGATATTATCATGAGAACTGCTGATTTGAAACAAGTTTTTCTAACTATGGAAGAGGGAGATAGGAGAAAATACATCCTACAGTCATTCAGAGGAAATTAATTACATACAGTGCACTAAGGTAACATACTTTATTACTCATATAAATTAGTGCACATAAATTAAGAAAGTGATAGTTTTAAATATCTGAGCTCTGAGATTAAAATTAATAACATCACATCTGAAATTCAGAGATGAATCAATGCTACTAACAGATGATCTATGGATAAAAAATCTAAAATCAAACCTAAAGGAAGACTAAATTATTAATTTATAAATGTCTAAACAGACCTATACTTACATACTCATTAAAAATTTGGCCAATGACGAAAAAAGGAAAAATGATTTTTGAGTCATTGAGCTGTAGATACAAAGAGCCATTTTTAAAAGTAACACAAGTTGAAAGCTTGTGGCACAGATGCTCCAATTCAAAACTCTATAACCTTCAGAGAACTGGATATCATCAAATATATAAAAATCCAAAAAATTAAATGAGCAGATCATGTTATTAGAAAGAACAAAGGATGTTCAACACAGAAAATATTTGTCTGGCCCTCTGGAACAAGAGCTAGAGGTCCACCCTATTTTAGCAGGGTTGATTACCTCAAAAAAAATCTTGATATCTAAAGAAAGATCAATTTAAAAACTGTGACTAAAAATAAAGAGGTCTGGAGGAAAATTTTTGAGAAGACCAGGGCCACAGAGGAAAAAAGGAATCTACAGACTTAGCTATTTTTAAAGCAACAAATTGCATCAGCTTTGTCCTAGATCTCCATCCCACAAATGTATTGCATTTTTTATGTGATACATTAGAATATTGAGAAATCTTGTGTAGACTATATAATATATTTTCAGCACACTGCCTTAATTCTTTGGTAAATAGAAGTACCATTGTAACATTAATTCTGATAAAGTAGTTGGTTCCACCCCCTCCCCCTTTTTTTCCTTCTAGGTTTGTTTTTAGAAAAATTTTCCTCTCGCTATGAACTTGCATTTGATAAAAACACTCATTTTAATAACTCAGGAAAGAATAGATAACTAACACAATATAAAAATTTCTGAATCATTTTTTTATATTAAACATTGCATTCTAATATTTAGATAATTATAATAAATGCAAATGTCTTTACATGTACACAGTCCACTTTTTATTAGTTTATCCATAACAGCAGAAATTTATGTGAAGAATTGAAGTTCATAAATATTTAATTCTTCATTCCAATTATTAAAAAAATAACATCAAAAGAGAGAGAGTTGTAGACTTCTTAGTACAAGATTTTAGAAGATATTTAGAAGTTGCTAAGTAACAATTTCTAACACTTTAAAAGTATACACAAGTTTTTTTCCCCCTTAATATTTACTTTGTTCTATAGCCTATTTTAATTTTGTCTAAGTCTAAGCAGTTTAAGTCAGAACCAAAATAAATTTGCAATAATTTCAGAATTTGTTATATTAATTTTCTTCAGATTTATATGTTTTAATAAAATACTTCCTACAAGTTCATTTAGTTTACTAGTTCTTTTAAAAGAACAGTTAGGAAATTGAGAGAAAAAAGGGGCATAAATACAGGAGATTTAACATTTGTTAAATATATTACACAATTTTAAGATATCCATTCAGAATTATCTTTGATACTTTAATAATTTATTTTTCATTTTATAATATTGATTTATATCTCTAACAATTAGTCACCATAGTAGTTAAATTACTAATGAGACAGTTCCAAGTTAAAATTTCTTTTAAAGTATTTTATATTTTAAGAAATGGTAATCTCTTCTTGCTAGAAATTTCCAGAACCCTTAATAAATAACAATATAAAATCTAGAGCACAATCAACATTGTCAGATGTTACCCAATTCCTTAGAAAATGCATAAAAAATAAGTAAGCTGAAATTAAAGAGATAAAAACTACTTAAACTTATTTTAGTAATTGGAATAATTTCTGTCTCATTCAAAACTACATAAATTTGTTTAGGGCTTTTACTTATATTTTTAAATTTAATGAAATAATTATATTGGTTTCAACATCCTCTAAAAATAAGTTCCAGTCATAACTGTACAATATGTTACATGTCTGCTTCCCATTATCATTATGCAAATGTCACAATAATTCCTAAATTAGAATCGATTATAATTTCTTTTAAGAACATTCAATTTGAAAATTAAAAATATTTAGCGATTTCCTTTAATTTTTCCAAAAAAGTGAAAGCATAGAAATTGAAATGGTATCAAGAACATGCTGCTGCTTGTAAACTACTAAAATGGTTTATTTACTTTGAAAAAACCATTAGTTCCTATTAATTTAAATGAATTATTTGATGGTCATAGAAAATAGAATCACCCTAAATTGAAAATAGGTTGAAATGAATTTTAAATTCAAAGGAACTGTCAGATTAAAAGAGTGAAGCTTACATTTTAAAAAGAAACATTACACAATATAAGTAACATTCTTTATGTCATTAAAACTATTTTTACTTAAACATGTAGACTGCAGAGGCCTGGTTGGTTAGGGTGTCGATCTCATTATCGTAAAGTAGTGAATTTGAATCCTATTTTTACTGAAGATCCATTGTGTTCACTAATGGCGACTGGGGCACATAAAATATGTCATGGTCTCAATATCCTCCATGCTCTCATTCCAAATTAATATCTCTAGGAGTGTTAAGAGTTAAGCCTTGGGTCTTCTCTTGCTTCTTAGCCCTGAAATTAGAAGATCCAGATGGTGCTGTCATCTTTGAGCCAAAAGTCGTACTTCCATCCTCATGGAGGAGGCTTTGTTCAATGGAAGATGCTCTTTTTGACTTCATTCACCCAATTCTAGATGGGTGGACTTAGCATCACCAAGTGTAATTGGTAACAACAACAAAACAAACATAACATTTTTCATAAACGTTAGCTAATTATATTTCAGAAACTGGGAAGAGAGTCTTAATACATTATACATACAATCACGAAATGCAGGATACAAACAAAAATCACACATTGCTTTAACAAACCATACAAATTCGCAACTATGGAAATAAAATTTATATAATTATTTCAGAAAAGAGACTTAAATAAGATATTTTAACAAAAATTCAAAACTTTTAAGCAGAAACATCATTTTGAGACTTCTTGAGGAAAGAATTTCCAGAATTCAGAATACAATTTCAACACATGTTAATCATACCAGAAGTAAAATAAAATGCTATACTCCAATCAAATACATCAATTCATGGATAAATATCACTTTAATATTTTAGAATTGTTAGTTAGTTTTGGTTGTTTTGTATCAAAGTAACATTTTCTGATAGTTATGCATTATTAATGTTACCAATGAAACAATTTAACAAATTTCAAAAGCATGTAGCGAATAGAATATTAATTTAAAAAAATACTTGTACGAATATAAATAATTTTAAATGAGCCAAAATTTCATTAGTATTGTCTTCAAACATTAAATGACTACATGGGATTTATAAACATGTGCTGAAAACACCCACCTCCTCTTCAACATCTTGAAGAAGAGCCTCCATTTGCTGTCCAATTTCTGACACAAAATCTTGAACATTAGGCTTTGTTTCTTGGACATCACTTAAGAAAGAAAACATTTCATCTAAATCTAAGCATTCAGAAGATTCTTGAGCACGTTTGACATTATGCTCCACAAGAGATGCAATAGCAGCCAACTCCTTTTGGGTGGCACTATGAAACAGAATCAATCTCATAAAATATACACTTTACATTCACTTTTTAAATAGAATTAAAATTTCATAGCTGATTATTATTTGTATAAAACTTTAAAAAATTTTTAAATGAAAATAATTTAAAAAACTTCATAAATCAACTGAACTTGTTTTATGGTGCTTATTTAATTATATATTATGTATATATAATTTTAGAATTGTTACATAAACTTAAATTTTTAAGTAAATAAACTTATTAATGCTATAAGAATCATTTAAGTTTTAAAATTATTAATACCAAATGAAAACTCAGACATATTAATTAAATCTATATAAAGTATTATACAACTTTCTATCAGGGAAAAATGAAAACATATTTAGATAGAAAAAGTTTTAATTCAATCAAAACTCAAATACTTGTTACTTACAAAGAAACAAAATGAATACAAGGGTTACTAAGCATACATGAAACATATAATTAATGAAAAGTGTTAATTGTTAAATAAATTTACATAGATTTCGTGCTTTAAAACATAGAAAATTAAGTTCAAGGATTATAAGACAAATTATGATAGAAGAATCACAAATGAAGTTTCATTTGTATTTTAAAACAATATAGTTGAAAAAAAATGAAAGGTAAATACATTCCAACATTTCAAAAATATTTGTTCATCATGCCAGTTTAATATTGGCAGGCAAATTCAAGCAAGCAAATGCATGCCAGTAATAATACTTAAACTCACCCCCCATCTTCTTCCAGTTGTCGGCTAAATAAAACATACAAATTTATCAGCAATTTTAACAGAAAAAATGGTACCTACATATTATCCATTGAACATTTCTGCAAAAAAATGCTGCCGAATGTTGCAATTTAATAACATATCTAGCACAGTTAAAGAACACACATTATATTTTTTTAATAAATTTAAGTTCACATTTTATGTAAACTTATTAACATGTAAACTTATCACATCACATTTTGTGTAATTCGTTGCAATTTATTTATATTCATAAATGTTGTAATTTAATAACATATCTAGCAGTTAAAGAACACACAAAAATATATTTTTTTTTAATAAATTTAAATTCACATTTTATGTATTTCATTTTTAAAGAATGCTTTTTCAAATTTATGATTAAAAAAATGGAAATTTTTAGCTATTTGTTTTAATGAAAGTGTAAATTTTCCTTCCACATTTTAAATAAAAAATTAATAAAATCTACAACACTTGGTGGCATTTTTTCATGAAAATGATGAATGGTTTAATATGCAAGTTAAAGAATTAAGCAAATTATGTTTCTATGAATTAAAATAGGAAAATACAAAGTTTTAAGATAGCATACATAGTAAAATTAAACATTCAAATCACTAAATACAAATTCTAACATTTTTTGTAAAACTTTTAAACGTTAATCATTAAAATTTCTTAATAATTTATACTAAAATTTTACAAAAGACATTTAGAAAAAGAAAAAATTTTCAAAAATGAAATTGCAATTCAATTTGCATCTATATAATCAATATCATAAAGAGTAATCAGAATATATTTTTGCACTTTCATTTTCATTGAATTCTTTTCAACACAACATTTTCAAAACTAATGCTGAGATGAAAGGAAAAGTTTTATCAATATTAATATATTTTTAATTTTGATATTATATTGACATTTTTATAAACTTGTAAAACTTAAATAATTTTTCAAATTTCAATAAAAAGGTAATAGTATCCTTATATTTATGAATCAAAATATGACAAATATTATGAAAGTAATGAAAATTATACAATGCTAGAAGCATATTTTTTCAAACATATTATGAGACATAAATAAATATCAGTATGTTTAAACATTATATTGCTGTTTATTTTTTAAAAAACATAACTGTCTTCTTATTTATGAATAACGGGGTAATAATCCAAACTTATGATGACGGTAAAATGGTGCATAAAATATGCTCATAAACACATTCTTCTCTTGATCTCCACTTATACTTAAGTAACATATTCAATAAATATTTTAAATATAACACAAGTTTTAAAATTATTCATTAGTAAATTAATCATTTCAAGATTTTTGGAACACATACAACAGGAATTATAAAAACTCTAAATTGATATTGCTTTTTCAACACAAAAAAATTTTATCACCATCTTTCTAAGCATTTTATATCATTCAAATTTATGACTTAATTATCAGTACTAATTTCCATAAACTTGAAAGCACATAAATAAATATGTTCAAGGATTTTCAATGTCATTTGTTTCAAAATAACTATCATAATTTAGTTTAATTATAGAAAAAAATTCTTAAGGTTTTAATGTCTTCATAAAATATTTAAAAAATATTTTAAAGGTAATTTTTAAAATATTCAATTCAATATATAAAAAAAACTATTTTGATCACTCATTTTCAACTAGTTCATGTACTTTTAAATAATATAGTTAAAAGAAAATTACAAAAATATGCCTGTTTTACTCATCCTATGCTTACATTATTTGTTCCTCCAAAGCTGCTCTTTCTTGTTCTTCCATTTCTAATCTTTCCTGCTCCTGTCTTTTTCTTTCTTCTTCTTCTGCTTCTTTTCTTCGCATTTCTTCTTCTACTCTTCGCATTTCTCTTAAAGCAGAAGCTACTTCTCTAGCAAACATACCCCGGACATAGGCCTGAAAAAGGAAAATTAATTTTTTTGTGAACATTAAAACATAAATTTGGCTCAAAAATAAACACTTATATACACTCAGGTAAGAACTTTTAATACATTTAATATTTAATTTTCAGTATACTATAAAAATAAAACTCTCTAAGAAAAAAATGACCTTGTTGAGTGTTGAACAAATTATTTTAAAACCTAAGTTCAATATATAATTTTTTTTATCAATATAACCATTTTTTCCGCCAAATCTCACTAAAAATGTAAAGCAGGAGTATACTTTTCAAAACTCCTAATTGCCCTAAAAGTTACTTTCTTTGCAAAAATAAGTTTTTCAAATATGAAACTATGAATTATATGTAGTTTTCATAGTTGTAATTAAACCCAATTTATTTTAAATAAGCATATTTTAAAAAATGATTATAGTTTAGATATTATAAAATGTTTTGATTGGATTGAGACATTTCCATACATTATTTAGCAAGCCATCAGAATCTGATATTGTAATTGAAATGTGTTTGTGAAAAAATGCACAAATTCAAAAAAAATAATGGTGACAGATCAAAAGTTATTTCTAAGATTTTTTCCAAAGTTAAATGTTTCACAAAAAATTAAAATTTGATATTTTATAGGATTATTGTATCAACTTTATTTTGAATTTGCTTACTTGAATATTAAAAGATAATAGCTTAAAATGTTTAACTTTCTTATGGTAAACAGACTATGATGTCATAAAGGATCTTCAAGTGAATCATAAAATATTGAATTATGTATAGGATTTTCAAAAAATCTGCATAAAATTGTACATCAAGATATTTTATTTATGTATCAATAACAAATTGAAGAAAAATATTATACAAATTTATGAAATACTTTAAGTTTATAAAAACAAAAATAATACAATACTGAGAAAGTTGTTCCCCAAAATTTACATATTAAAATTTTAGATGAAAAATAAAATTTTACACAAAAAATTTCCCTATAAAATTATTTCTTGAATATTGAGGTTACGTTTTCTTGAAACAAAAATATTTGAAATAGGGAATTTTATTTTTTATCAATAGCAATTTTCTAGAACTTGATTAAAAATATAAGGCATTAATTTATGAATGAAATGCAATATTTAAGAAATCTTAATATTGACTCTCATGCACTATAAAGATTTCTTTCTTATCAATATTCCTTAAACTTAGAAAAATTATATTTCTTTATATTTATAAATGTTTTTTTAGCGAAAATTAACAGCATTTTGCACATTTAATGACATTTCTAAGTATTTCCTTACATAATATATCAAATAACAAAATATATTTAATCAATATAAATAATTTTAAATGAAAAAGAAGTGCTTCATTCAATGGCAGTTTGCAAACCTGAATTGTAATAGCGGCTCGTCTCTTATGCATATAATGAATCCTCTGAGAATGACCTCGAAAGAAACTTTGGATAGTGATCGCAGCATTTCTGTGTCTTTGGAAAACTACAATAAGAATAAAATTACAATAAAAATGATGATAGCAAATCCTTTAAATAAAATACAATGTCTAGAGATGTTAAATAAAATATATTAGCTGACAATAAGTTTCATCATTTAATATTCCCTTCTTATGTTAACATTTCATTTTTTATACTATAATAAATATTATATTTTATGATATTTAATGTATTCCAGCTAAGATTTTAAATTCATTAGGAATTTTTTTTTTCCATTATCAAGCATATAACAAATTGCCTTTTCACAATTAACATTTTGATAAATTTTATTAAATATTAATCTATCTTTTGGAATGTTTAATTTCTAACCAAGTTCAATAAATGTAATGAAGTGCTTTTATATTCCTTGTAATATAAAAACAAGTATTTATAGTAAAGTCATACATTACAAGGTAAAAGATATTTTAGCAGCAATATAAGAATTTTATACAAATAATTGCAAAACAGTACTTAAAAATAACAAGAATTAAGAAAAGTCATGTATAATATGAATGAGAAATTTAGGAAACTGAGAATTCAGATATTACATTTTCGACAAACATATCCTCGCCATATTCTTTGCACAATAATAGACATCTCTACCATCAAGGATTTTCTTTGGTCTTCAAGTGGTTCATAAATGCTTCCTCTCAAAAACACCTAAAACAAAATATGATATAAAATAACTGTTGAAAGCAGAAGCAAACATGTATTTTAGACATTTAATTTAACAAAATAATCACTTTAGATTTCCCAAGTTGCCACTCAGTTGTAGGGAAATTCATCATTGACAATATTGCTCTAACAGCTTGAACTGGGTCATCAGGAAGTTTCTTTTTTCTAACTAAACATCTGTACCTTAGGAGAAATTCTTTAAAAGTTGTATGAATAGGAAAACCCTAAAAGATAATTATTAAAAAAATGAGATGAAAAACAAAAAGAAAAGTATGAGAAGAAACTTAAATTATAATTTATTAAGTAATGTCAAAATTTATTCTTAACGTATACAAATGAAATATTTTAGATTAAAAAAAATACCAATATATGAATCATAGTATGAACAACAGTTTATAGGAAATTATTACTTAATAGTAGTTAGTTAATAGCATTCTGGATATTTAAATTTTATGATTTCAAGGTACAACACCTCTGTGATACAGGGTTTTAAGAAGTTCATTTTTAATAACTTTGCCTCATATATTTTAAAAACAATGTTACAATATTACTTAATTATGATAAATATATTTTCTTTTAAACCTTTAAATATTCGTTACTGCAAGTTATTAAAGTCTAATGGCATGAATGTTGCAGAGTAATGTAAGAAAATTCCAACTTATTTAAAAACTTAATTTTTGGAAATTGGTTCTCATACATTTAAAGCCATTTTTCAATAATAAATATATAATTTGAAAATAAAAATTCAGCAAGTATAATATGTATACACGATGTTATCAGCAATATAGAATATAATAAACAAAAAAGCCTTTAATAAATCAAAACATATGTTAAAAGAATTATCCCAGATGAATTATAATGAAAATATTTTTACAAATTCTCTGATAAAAATAAGAAATAACTTTCAATCAAATGCAAAATTTAAATTGATTATCTAATTTTTTAACCGTACATTAAAAAACTATATAACACTAAATGTTAAGAAACAATAAAAACAACTCACTTCTTTTCTGATGCGGATAATATCTAACATCCCAAGATAGCGCAGCTGTGTCAAGACTTGAGTTTCATCATAGTTATTAGCAGCCTTTTTCGTGTTAGGTTTTATGCATCGTACATACCTAAAATGATATTTAATGAATATTAAAACAATATAACATGGAAAATTAAGAGATTAAACAAAAGAATTGAAATACAATTCAATAATAAAAACACAATTAAATTCAAGCAAAATAAAATTAAAATATATTGATTTCTTAATTAAACATATTTCAAATGAATGAAAATATATGATTAATAGTTTTAATTTTTAAAAGTACACATAATTCTCTAGTAAAGAAATAATACATTTTTAAACAAAAACTAAGTAATATTAAACTGTTATATTGTAACAGATAACTGCAAATCAAGTTCAAATATTAAAAAATGTTTATTTTAGCTTTATTCCATATAAGTCTCATTGAGAACAAATGAACCATTCATTCCAAAATTTCATATTTAAGAAATTAATAATAGAGAATCCAAAATATTTTGTTTTGATAACTGTTTTACTTTGCTAATTGTTTAAATCAATCTTTTTCCTAATTTGTTAAAAAATGCTAGGTTTTTAAATTTTCATTTCTGAAATAAAAATTTAAATTTCTTTATAAATTTCTTTCTTTATTATTTTTTTAATTTTAATAACTCAATTGATTTAAAATGCACTCCAAGAAACTATTATACATTACTTATTTCTAATCTTGCATAATAAAATTTTCTCTTATTAATAATAATAATAATAATATATATATATAT
>JAPDSC010002236.1:122257-135275 GCA_026290005.1 Latrodectus geometricus
TCTGTTTTCCATTTAAAAAATGTTTTTTAGTTATATCTTAATGATAAATGCTTACAGTGAATTCAAATACTGTTTACACTTCAAATTAATATGAAAATAAAAAAATTCATAAAATCGCATGGAGTGCTTAATGTTCTGAAGAAATAATGGAAACATTTTATCACATTTTACAGTAAGGAAATAAATTTAAAATAATTGAATATTTTATTTGATTCAGAGTTATTAAAGTTTAAAATTATTTTTTATTTTACCTGGAATTTGGTAAGCTCTTGAACAAAAGAATTGCTGGATTTTTGCATCAATTCAAAAAATTGGTCTTGTTGAGCATCTTTATTTTTTTCTAAAAATCCCTCAACAGTGTAAACAACATCTCCAGCATAGTGTTTGATTCCAAACTCAGATTCCCACCGACGTCTATCATCTCCTTTCACATAGTTTTCATGCAACTCAAATTCTTGATGCAGTTTTGCCACATACGTCAAATCTGTACCCTTTTGGCAGAAAGTAAACAGCAAGCAATAGCATTTAGAAACATTTTCATAATTGTCAAAATTTCTAAAAATTAGCATAATACACACTCACATATATATATATATATATATATATATATATATATATATATATATATATATATAGCTGCTTATGTATAAACACACATCTGCAGACATACATCTTTACATTTATGTAAGAAATTAAAGAATTTGACTTCAGATTTAAATATACAGAAAAAAAAGAAATTTTATTAATATATTCTTCAATCAAGAATAGTAAATAGTTGTTTATGAATAATTTAGTAAGGACTTTTGTATAAAAAAAAACTATAGACATAAATAAATGCACAATTTTAAACAATTGGACAGTATATAAACTAAGTATATAATGATATTAAACTTACACCAGGCATTCGGCATTCTTCAGAAAGTAATCTCAGAACACATTTAGGAGGCTAATTAAAAATATGTAATTATTATCAAAATTATAAAAATATGACACATTACAAAAAATATATAATTAATTACAACAATAATTGCCAATTGAAAATAAATTAAATTATGTAAAAATCTTAGTAGACTAAAAGTTACTGTTTTATTTTCAAAATTCTAAAGTCAAAATAAAGGCATAAAATTTGAATAAAATATTTTTAAATAAAAAAATTTATTTAAATTAAAGTTACATTTGTTATAAAGACTTCATGTTTTTAGTTCATCTAATATTGCTTTATATTATCATTTTGTTATCTTTATGGATAAAATCCAAAACTATAAAATATTTTACAAACTTTTAGTTAAATTGTTAATATAATAATTTATGTCATTCATTTAATGCAAATATGGATTCAGAATGTAAACATTACAATAAAATTTGACTTTAGATGAAGGATTAAACTAGTCAATTTTGAATTAGTTAATGAAAACTATTTCAGATTACATGAATAAAATAATAAATAAAAATTTAAATGTAAATAAAAATAAAAATCTAAAAAGATACAAAATATTATTTTAAAAATAATAAATATCTTACTTACTTTTTCCAAAAGTTCCAAGCAAGGAGTATTATCTGTGAAAGTGATGTGATCATAAACAATGCCTTCTTCATGATACTAAAACAATATTTTCCAGAATTATTAACAGTACTTTTTAAATTAAAAAATATTTAAATTTAACACAACTTACTATTTGTTGTTCTAAGGCAAATACATAGTGGTTAAAAAATTTGTGAAGTTTCTCATTGGTATAATTAATGCAGAGTTGCTCAAAGCTATTTACCTATAAAGTGTAAAAAAAAAAATTTTACAAAATGTAGTTTATAAATTTTAGCATAATACTGTAATGGCTACAGTTTTACCAAAGTGGTAGAAAATATTTAGAGAGATAGTTCAAACTCCACAGTTAATTACAAATATTATACTTACATCAAAATTTTCAAATCCAAAAATATCAAGAACACCCAGAAATCTCTCACTATCTTGGCCAGGATTCGTACATGTATTAATATAATTGACTATCCATGCAAAAGTACGTGAGTACAGAGCTTTTGCCATAGCATGTCTGTTTTCTCTAGCCTAAAAAAATTATATTAAACTTAGTAAATAAGATCAACTACTATGAAATTTAAAATTATAATTTTTATCTTATATTTTTACATGTGTAAAACACATTGAATATTTAACAAGTTTTAAAAAAAATACATATATATATAATCAGTTTTCATTTGCTTCATTTGAGATTACACAAATTACTTATTATAAAAAAATAGAATTTTATTGAAACTACCAAAAAATGACATTTGATTATTTTATACCTCTTTATAAATATTTAAGCAAGTATTAGATTTGTTTTTAAATATTTATTCTTTGCCCTAGGTTAGTAAATACTTAAAATTTTTCATATTTCTTAAAGCTCTTTCAATTAACTAGAAAAGTTTGAAGGTAATAAATTTAGTTTTCCTGGATAAAATAAATTTTATCCATGTAAGAGTGTCCACATTTTATTCAATGAGTGCATTTGTAAGCACTAATGTTATATAGTTTAATATATAATGAATTTTATTTTAATAAATTCTAAAACCTAGAAAAGAAAAGATTATAAATAAAGAAAATAGACTATCTTTATTATCTGAATAGCTTATTATTTGTAAATATATTTTATATTTTCCCATAACATTTTAATGATTTTCTATTCCTATATCATTATTTTTTGTAGTCAAGAAATTGCC
Source organism: Latrodectus geometricus (assembly GCA_026290005.1). NCBI lineage: Eukaryota > Metazoa > Arthropoda > Arachnida > Araneae > Theridiidae > Latrodectus > Latrodectus geometricus. Next base: position 124,973 of record JAPDSC010002236.1, read on the forward strand.
ATATTGAATAATATATTCATCCTAACTAAGTAAACAATAGGCTATGATTTGTAAATTTAGAAGTTGCTGTGTTCATAGCGATAGCTAATAAACTTACTTGTTATTAACTGAAACTGCTCTTCACAACACAGTATATTACTCTTTAAAATATTAACTTTGTTTAACAGCTTGGCTCATCTTTAGATTATAATACAAATGTGATATGACTGAACAGATGAATTATGGCCTATCAAGTTTAAGTACTATTATCAGAAAAAGGGTATCCATATCTTGATCTATATTTAAAACGATTACTCAATTTGTCTGTTAGTTAATACTAGTTTTTATCATTAATTTTTACATATTTTATAACAAAATTACAAACATTGGTAACTCCATAGTTAAAATGGGTTCGATCAAAAAGTGATTTTTCAAAACAGTGAGATTAATAATCCACCTCAGATCTATGAAAAATATTGTCATTAAGACAATTATAATGAAAATAAACAATTAAGTATACATCTTCTTCATATTAAACTGATACGTTTCATAGAACTTTTAATTTTATCTTAAAATGAAATTCGAATTGCAAACCGGACATTTAAAACTTTTTCCCCATGGAATTTTAACTAAACCATAAAGGAAAATATTCAATTTATATTGTTAAAAATTAACAATATGTTATTACAAATTACTATATGTAATTAAAATATATTTTGCATCACTTTTATATTTCAGAAGTGTATAATTTTAAACAAAAATTGTATGCTTAAATTTTGAACAAAATTTTTTTCTAAAAAATAAAATTATACATGCTAGGTTTCCTTGTAAATTTCCAAATGAAAAGAATCCATTATTTTATAATTATGAAAAAGTAATAGAAATCAAATAACAAGACAAAAAAAATTTTGTGTGGATTATCATTACATATTATGAAAATGTCATAGCATAGAATGTGTTATTTATCAGTAAGAAATATCAATTCAAAAGCCTCTCCAAAAAACATTTTTCGATTTTTTAAGATAACTATGTAATAATTTAATGTACAAAATCAACAGTAAAAAAACACTGATGAGATTTCCCCCCCCCCCCCCCCCCACTACATGAAACATCTATATTTCCCCTTTTCAAAACTTAAATTTCTTAAAACTTTCAAAAAAAATTTTTCGTTAATTTCTTCTGAAGATTTTTCCATTTACTTTCCCATTTAAGGTACATCTGCCAAAAACCTAACAACCTAATATATAGATTTATCTTATGGTTCATTATACTTTTATGCAACACTGACTGATTTTTTTGTGCTGTTTCCATTTAATAAAACCTTCTAATCTCTGAATACAAAAAGAAAAATATTAAAAAAATAAAAATAAAAAAATAAGATTAATATTAAAATCAACACATTTCTATAAAAGATAAATATGAAATTTAACTATCAATATATGAACAACCATTCCTGCATTATGAAAGAATTAAAAATCTGTTACAAATTCATCTATAATTAAAAGATAAATTTTAGAATAAAAATTTATAAATGTAACAATATCAGAAAACCATAAATGACCTTAATTTTCCAAATGATTAAAATAATTTTAGTTTATTTAAGAAATGCATTTTTTTTTTATTTCTCATGCTCTAAAAGAAATATTAGAATGTGGATTTTAAAAAAAAATCAAAACCATGTTTATTATCTTTTATATTTTGAAAAAAGGAATCGAAATACTAAATACACACATGAATCATACTTTTTATTCATAATTGACTTGAAAGCGTGATTACTTAAGTAACTACAATTTTTCAGTCCTTATTTATAAATGATTAGTACACAAATTTAAAAAATAATTTCTTCATTTAAAAGTTTTTTATAGAGGTTATTAAATCTAATTTTTTAGAAATTTTTGTAATGTTTTATTTTCCAATTTAGTAAGAAACGTATAAGCAAGAGAAAAAAAAATTCTGCCACATATGCAAGCACAATTAAAACCACATAATTGTCTCAGCAAAGTTTCTATTTCATCAAATAATTTTTTTATTTTTATAGTTTTAAAATAATGTTTCCTAATTAAAATGGAACTGCACAATAATTTTCATAAATTAATATCAAAACTGATAAATTGAATATTGTATTAAAAATTCATAAGTGCTTAATGATAGACAGAAATTATTTTTTTTAATTCACAGTTGGATGGAATTATGTATAAATTATACTTATTAAAATTTAGATAATAAAATAATTCTTAAGCCGCATGAAATAAATCTTTAAATTATCAAAGAACTATCTAAATTTAGGGGCAAACATTAAAATATTTAAATAAATCTCATATTTCAGACAGCATTAAGATTCAATCGGCATTCTCATATTTCAACTGGCAAGAAAAAATGACCACAAATGTTATTTTTAGCGTTCCTAAAGATATAAAGACAACATTTAGTTGTAATTTTTAATGCAAAATAATCTTAACATAAAGGAAAAAAAATTTTCTTCTTGGACTTTTAAATGAAAAGTAAAACATGTTGGTGACTTATCAGATATTTAAAAAAATTTCATAATATTAAAAAAATCGCATTTCTTAAAAATGATTACTGATATTGGCAATATCACATTACTAAAGAATAGATAAAACAAATGAAAAACAATTGAATGTTATTTATTAGAGGTCAAATTTATACAATATTAAATTGTATAAATTTATATAATATTATAAGTATTAAAAATAGTTTGGTACTATCTATAAGCAAAATAAATTTATAAAAATATAGTAATTTTAGTTCACTTTTATAAGACCACACTTATGATATTTGAATGTCAGTCTACACAATGTATACAGAGTGCCTGATAAAAGTCATTAAATTAAGTATGTCTAGAATACATCAAAAAATGTATACAAACTCTGAACCATCACAGAAATTTTTTTTCCATTCTAGAAAGTGCTTGAATTCCTTCCAGGTAAGTGTAAATTATGTGGTATAAATTTTGCACACCACATCTTTTATTGTGCCCTAGATAAAATAAGATAATAATAAGAAATCCAGACGTATAAGACCTAGAGAGTGTGGAGAAAACCTGATTGGACCCGTATCCTATCTATTAGCTTGGAAAATTTTGATTTGGGTATATTTGTGCATCACAATGATAGTGCAGTAGTACACTATTTTTTGAAAAAAAACTTGTCTTTATTGAATAATGTACAAAAGGTCAGAGAATATGGAACTAACAAAGCAAGCATTGTTAGGTACTTTTCCCCTGTTACATTACCTTCAAAGCAGAAAGGCCCAACAGGTACCATTGCAGATAAACCACATTAGTTGATTATATATATTACACTCTTTTCTCTCAGAAATTGAACCTTGTAGCACAAGAAATATAGTTTCTATGATGATTTCAAGTATGTAATAATTTTTGATACACCACATATTAAGCAATTACTCAAACTGAACTTACCTCAGTAATTTTTAAAGGAATTTCAGTAACATTGCCACGGACGTTGATCTGCCTTTGGAGGGAAACCTGAGTTAATTCATCTGGCATTAAGCCAAGGAGAGTGGCCACTGTCATGATGATCTCCTCATCATCTGTTGTTAAGCTACATTTTTCACCATCCACATCCTGGAAATTGAGGTTTCCAAGCCACAGAATGGAACTAAGTACACTAAAAATACCATCACACATTTCTACTGGCACATTAAGCACTGACATTGCAAGTCTAAGTGCATCAAACATGGATGCATCTTCTATGCCTTCAATTTTAAAACAGTTACTTTGGTTGAGGTATGTATAAGATTCAGCAGTACCAATCATGAACTGTTCTCTTAAATCCCTATTACGTTGTGCACCAGCAACAAGTTGATAAAACACGTGATAATTCCTCTCACCACGGGACTGAAATGTGATGCGAGATTGTTCCAATAAATAGTCTTGAATGATACAGCCTTTGATTTGATATCTTGAATCAAAGCACACTTGAATAAATTTTCCAAACCTGCTGGAATTGTCATTTCGAACAGTTTTTGCATTACCTGAAAAAGGAAATATTTTAAACTAAATTATGAAATCCTTCAGCACTTAAATAGAACATCACAAGCCTAAAAACTAATTCATTTGATACTAAAACATAGTTAAATGTTTGATTTTAGACATTCTAAGAGTAATTTGATAATCTGTAAAATATATAATTCTTTAAAACAAAAATATCAAGTTTAATACTATAAGCAAATAATTTTCTTGGTAAGTATCAAAAGCAAATGATTATCATCCAAAAAATAAAGAAAAATTAACATCTGCATGACTTTTAAAATAATATCCAAGGAAACAATCTCAGCATTTGAAGTTTCGTGGAAATAACGAAACAACAATTTTAAATTTCATTCCTGAAATTATAACTCAAAAAAGAACCAAAAATACAATATTCCTTACTTATCGTTTCATACAATGACAATGCTTAAAATTTCAAAGTAATTCCTATATATAGATTTTTAAATCACAATGTACTTAAACAAAATAAACATTTTATTGATGAAGTTCATTTAGTATACGTAAAAATTAAAGTCCCCCTTATGTTACGTGTTATTTTTACTTTAAAATTTAAGGTGTAACCAAGGTATTTAAGGTATAACAAAAATTTGTCATTATAAACTAATAAAATGGTTGGTATAATTTTCCACATTTTATTTCAATTTTATGTATAATTATACAGATGAATTATATTCACAAGTCTTCAGACTTCACTTGATTTTCTATATTATCACATTTTCTATATTTCTCTGCATAATATTCTCATTTTGTAGATAAGTTCATTTGTACGAAAATGTGAACAAGAATGGAAAAGAACTTCTTAATATCCAAAGATTCAGTGTTTACAATTGCTGAATAAATATATCTAAATTAATATGCAAATTTATCAAATTATTTGCAAGTTTTTAAATATATATTCCTTAATAAATATAAACTTGACAAGTTTTCAATCACATGAGATCAACTTACAAGTTTCTTCTTAATTTGTCAGCACAATTTTTAACTCTATCAAGTATTTTGTCACAAGTTTGTTTGTTTTTAATTCTGCAATTGCATTCCTTGATTTTGTGAAAAATGCCAGTTTTGTCTTACTTGTAATGTGAAAAAAATTAGAGAAAAAATTTCATTGGTGAGATGTAGAATGGAATCAATTGAACAATCAAAGTGCAATTCAATTTTCTTATTCAGTGAGTATAAATATTGCACAAGGTCATCATCGAAAAGGATAATGTAGTGCTCATTGCAACAAATAGATGAAAATGACTGTCCAAACTAGGTAATCAAAAAATTTCAAATTTTCATGTAGCTCAATTTTAAATTCCTATGCAAAATTTTTTAGTAATCTGTAGTAAATTGTTTCTGAATAAACTTTCACTAAAAAAAATTATGTCATAAAATAAAATTATTGGGGAATCGTCACAGAAGGCAAAATAGACTCTGCATAATACATCATGATTTAACATAACTGAAAAGTTCTTTCATATATTTGTTACAGATATCATTGAATCCCATAAGTAATGTTTCAACAAAATTAATTTTGTAACAGTAGAAGCAATAGTAGTTTAATAGAAGCAATAGCAATTTAAGTAGAAGCAATAGCAATAGTAGAAGCAATAATAGTAGAAAAATTTAAAGCGGGGGCAATTGCATAGAAAATTCAATGATATTAGTTATAATCAACATAGTTCAGTATTCTTATTATGTGAAAAGGAGATAAGCCATTTCAAGATGACATAACAGTAAGTGAAATGATTGCAGATTACTTTTAAGTAGCAAATAGAAAACAAAAAGATTTGTAAATGAAATTTTAAAAAAGTATAATTGTTTTTATGTTAATTAAAAATTCGTCCCACATAACAAGGAAATAAAATGCAACTAATTTTCTTTTATATTCTAATTTTCTTTATTAGAAAATATTTTCATTATTATACTCAGCAAGGGATACAGTTACCAAAACAAATTATTCACAAAAAGTAAATATGGAATTCAACAATTCAACAATGGACTATAAATTACCAAATTCCTTAAAAATATTCATTTTTGTACAAAGAATTTTTTTCAAGCCATGGGAGAAAGTTTTTTTCATGAGAATTCTTGATTACAATTTCAAATTTAAAACGATTTCTCAACTGTAATTATTTTTACTTTCCTTGTAACACCTTGTAACATAATTCAATTTTCAGAGCATAAAATGTTTTCCCCCCTATAATTTTATGAAATTTTTAAAATTCCTCGGTATTTTTAAAAATTCCTTAACATAGAGGTACTAAATTTATTGATAATTCTCTGCTACCAGACACCCTATTTATAGTATTTCTTGGTAAAAAATAAGAATTGGCTTCATGTATCAAAATATTTAGAATTAAAATTATGTAACAATAATAAAATTGCATACATAATTTTAATTCTAAATATGATAAAATACTTACTAAAAGTTTTATTAAAATCTTTAATAAAAATTTTACTAAAAGTAATAAATTTAAATCAATTCTCAATTTTATTACTATTAACAAATGTTACAGTCATAATATTTCAGAAACTAATTTAAAAATAAAACTAATCACTAATACACATTTATAACAAGAAAATAAACAAAAACATTACCAAATGCTTCTAATATTGTATTAGCTTCAAGTATTTGCTGTTCAATCCAAGTGGAAACATTCGTTGTAACAGTACACAGATATTGCAATATAAATTTTGTAGTTTCAGTCTGCATCATAAAAAAATTAAAAAATGATTTTTCAAATCAAATAATAGATTTCAATATAAAAATATCAAAATAGTTCACTACTTTCATGAAAAGAATATGGTATATTGGAATGAGAACTATTACATCTGAATTTTTTTTTTTTAAATCAAACATTTTTTAAAAAATTGTTAAGAAATTATTCCCATTCAAATTTATGAACAAAAATATTTTGTGAAATATTTTTATCATCAATATAATATTGATTAATAAAGACACAGGAATGTTGTCAAGAGCAAAGTATTATTTGCAAAAAACATAATTCAATACTTAATCGCTATAAAAATCAGTGTAATCAGTATATATACTAATTACACTGTATAATAGTAACAATATTAGCACTAATTTTAAGAAAAATGACAACAAAGTTAAGTATACTGAACTCTATACAACTTGTACATAGCTTATCAAAAAATATCTATAGTTAAAATAATTTACATAACCCAACTCATTTTGTAATTGTTTTCAATTAAAAAAGGATCATTAAAGAATACCTTGCCAGCTCCACTTTCACCACTTATCACACAAGCTTGATTAGCATCTAAAGTCTGAAGACTATTGTAGGCAGCTTCGGCAATTGCAAACACATGAGGATCTTGTTGACCTATCTTCTTACCACTGTATTGCAGCACCCAATTCTATATTCACATAAAAAAGCACAGTTAATGATATTGTACAATTTTAAGCATGATTCTGAAACCTATGCATTAAGAATATAAATTTAAATTATATAAAAGAAAATCCTCTCTCTGTAATAATATTAAAATTACTTATGTGCAGCATATCATATACTGTAGTTCACAAAAAATATTAAATGAAAGTAAAATCACATATTAAGACAGAACGAAACTTTTCTTAGAAAAAATCAAGCATGGCAGGTATCAGGTCCAAAGCTGATCAATAAGTCTAGATCAATCAATTATTTTTGAACAATGAGAATGAAATCCTGATTAAAATTTCTATTCACTTTAAAATACAATTTAATTTTGTGGTATAAACAAGTTTGAGCAGTTTATTTAACAAAAGACTAATGAATGAATTTGTTTAAGTATTTAGATAAATCATTCTTCATTTAGGAATAGAAACCCCTTTGAATTTAAAATGTTTCAAAATAAATTAATAAAAGAATTAGCATTTAATACTATTCCCAATAAACAACTGTTAAAAGCATTATTTTATATAAAAAAAAAATAAATTTTAATATAATAAATCGTTAATTTAATTTCCAGCTAAAAAATTTCTTAGCCAATTACTAAGAAAAAATAAACTTTAAAGAAAGATTACATATTTTAATAAACTTGTGATTCCCAAAAAAACTTTTGTTTCAAATCTATAATATAGATTTTTAACATGGAAGGCTTTAGTTTTTCAATATTTTTTGCGGGCCGTAAAATATTTATAATCGATCAGTTTTGATTTTGATAATTCATCAAAATCAGTAATTGGTCATGTAAACTTTTGCATCACATTTACCTTTTGTAATCACCTCACTTCAAAAAAGTAACTTAAATTCTTGGAGAGTTGTCCTGCATAGATTTCAGTGTTAAAAATATCCATGATTTAGTTAAATAAGATTGACAATTTATGTGAAGACAATTGTGAAATCAATGTCAATTAAAATGTATATCAACGTTTCTTCATTTTAACCAAAGCAAAAAACTAATGTTATTAACGAACATGGAAATTTTAAATAAAAACGTCAAATAAGATGAAATGTAGGAACGTAGGATAGATTATCATTTAGCACTTTTATAATATTGTTTTTCGGAGACCAAAATAAAATTTTAGCTTAGTTTGAAAGCCATTACTTAATAATGGCTTTCAAACTAAACTTTTATTTCAATGTAAAAGAATAAAATGTTCCTTCAATTCCAAAATGCTATTTATTTTAGCACAGTTATGAGTTATTTCTCAAAAAAAATTTCTCCTGAATCTTATGAAACTACCTAAAATTAGAATCAAAGCTTGAATGCAATTCTAAAAATACATAACGATATTTTTCAGCATGTGAAGATACTTTCTAATAAACAGTAAGGTAATCAGTCTTTGGATTCTGACTTATATTGAACAGAGAAAAAATTTGATTGAAAATATTAAATAAAATTTACGCTACTATTTAATAATAATTACAGTAATTTTTTAAAGGAAAATCTTGAATTAGGAAAAAAATGTATAACACAAAAAGAAAGGTTTATTTTGAAAACTAAAAATTCGGACACTACGTAAACAAAGGCGTAACAGCTGAACGTTCAAATCCTTATATTATATATATATATATATATATATATATATATATATATATATATATATATATATATAATATTTCAAAAAAAGCACATTTTAGCTACTTAATCGTGTCATATTATTGTTCACTAAGTTTCTTACGACTGGGATCTGCGATTTAGAGCACTCTTAATTACGCAAACATTTACGACCGAGACAGAAGATCCTACGAACACTTGAAATAATTTTTCTATTTGAAATAATTTGTAATTTTTCTTAGAAATCAGAACGTTAATTTATGTAACTACCGGCTCAAGATTTGCCTTAGGGACGGAAATTTTATAGATAGATGCTTAAAATCAGAAATCTCAAGAGAATAATTTTAAGCACCCACTAGACAGTTTGTTTTGCATGTCGCATCTTTTGCACATGAATCCTAATTAGACAAGGACCTAGGGTTTAAAATGGATTTCGAACCGCTACGTGACGTGGTATTCGAATCCATGAGCTGTTTAACCAAAGACAAGAGCGCTAACCATTCGGTTGTCAGCTTGGCACCCACTTAGTATATAGGAACCAAAAAGCAACATATCTGTTATTCAACAGAAGCAAAATTTAACATAGAACTTTCTATTCAATTAGTGAGGTCCTTCTACTAATCTTGAATGTAAACAAAATTCTTGTGCTAAAAAGAATATTTGCTATGTTGGTAAAAATAATTTGTGATTCATTTTCCCTTCAATTAATTTTGGCTCATCTGAACATTTTAAAAATATTTAAAATGTTCAGATGAGATATATAAATATTTAAAAATATTTAAAAACATTTTAATACAGTTCCTTAACTTTCTGGAAAAAATTTAAAATAAACTGGATAATTTTCCTAAAAAATTAAAATTTCCCATATATTGGTGTTTCGAACTCGTACTGAACAAGCACATAAAATATTCCAGTTCAAAAAAATATATGTATTATTAACAAAATTAATTCGTACAATATAAAACATATATATAAGCTTATTCATTATTACAAAAAGATCTAAGACAAAAAAATTTAGAAAAAGTAATTTATCAAAATTTAAATTGAGTTACTTACTGTTTCATAAATAGGAAGTTCTTTATACGGGTTCACTGCAACTAATATGGTTCCAGTATAAGTCTAATCATATGTTAAGAAAATACTTTTTCTTTATGTAATTAGTTAATATATAATGATTAAAAACAATTTTCTTCATATAAGTAAACTTAATTGTAAACAAAATTGGCTAACTCTAGAGGAAAGAATTAAAATAATAAATTAACAAAAATTTACAAATTATATAAAAGGCAATATTAAGCATGAAGC
>JAPDSC010002236.1:135285-147630 GCA_026290005.1 Latrodectus geometricus
ACCTTAAATGTGCTCATGATTTCATACAATTTTCATGAATTGTGAACCACCCGTAAGAGAGAAAACTCTTGAAACTTACAGTAGATACAAGAAAGCAAAAACACATCATTTATTTTGCAGGGTCGAAGTAATAAATATTCTTAAAAAAACAATCTGATATTGGAATTCACAAAAAAATAAGCTATGATTATATAATCTTAAAAATATAATTCTTTTAATTTTCTTAGTTTTCATTACAATATCAAATATATTGTGGAAGTTAATTTGATATTATTAGAATTTTAAAGAATGGAAAAATTACAATGATGGTTTAGTAAAACAGTTTGTTTACTTCAATTTTTTATTTTCAAAATTTATAATATTTCTCAAAATTGGGAATCAATAAATTAAAAATAAAATTCGTTAATTTTCAATGAAAAGAATAATTATCAAATCACTGAAAATTTTACTTTTGAATGTAAAAATATCATAACAATTCGAAAAAAATTGAGAATGCTTCAAGTTACTTTTTGCAACACACACAAGTGACAGTCCAAAACAACTAAAAAAATTACATTTAGAATGAAGCATGTATTCCTAAGATCAAAATAGGATAAATTTGTCACATGAATTCATGGTTTCTTTAAACATATTTTGTAAGCATTATATTTTAAAGAAAAATTTTGATTGTTTTTTAAAAAAGAAAATTGAATTTACGCTTGTCTAAATTTTGAACTCGTTTACATACTCCTAATTTCTAACTTAGAAGCAACTATATTTATTCTACTACGAAAATCCTGTCAATATATTTTTGTCCACGAAATGGTTCCAAATTACATTACCAGAAGGTTTAAGAAACCATATTAATATTTCACGCTGAATAAATAAAAAGTGAAACAAAAAATTTGCAACACTCCTTTCAATTCACTCCCCACCCTTTCCATGTCATTAAGAACTCCACGTACGGGTTATGGAAATTACACTTGGCTACATTTGAACCTCCGTTCAGACACGATTCGATATTTTTCACGCCAAAGCATCAAGAAATAAAGCAGTAAAAGGAGAAAATGGCTAAGGATGGGAACGCAAAGAGCCTTTTATTCGAAGTTATTGGGAATATTTTATGGAATATATGAAGAATGCCAGGATCTCAGAAAATAAATTCAGAGTTGGTGGCTCTAGGGACACATAATTATATCAATGTAAGCTTTTATTAAGGCGAAATAAAGCTGACATCACACACAATTATTCATTTTTATTTCTAAAAGAATTTTCATTATTTGTCATTATTGCCAGTTACGATTTCTCTACGCACTTAAAACAATGAAACGTTTCTGTTTTGATTGTAATCCTTTTGAAAGAGAAACAATATCATTAAAAAACAAAATAGTAATTAGATTTCCTTTTGAGAATAAATTTTATTAAGAGGGATCATATACAAACTTTCTAATTATTAATTGCCAAAAAAAAAAAAATGAAACCAATAATTTAAGAAAAAAATATTGTTGAAGGAAAATTTCATCATTCGTGGAATGATATATATATATATATATATATATATATATATATATATATATATATATATATATATATATATATATATATATATATATATATAACAGCCCATTTTTGTAAGCAAATAAATTTTTAAGAAATACAGCATTGCGTATTTATATTAGTTAATAAAAAAATATGTTCAACAAAGAAAATAGATTTTTAAGTACAGCATTTTACTGATATTTTAAAATTGTAAATGAGCATGTTGATTTACTTGATTTATCCTATTTTGTTATTCAAATAAATTCTCAGCTTATTACTATTTAGTAACAAGCCGAAATATTTTTCTAGTGATAGATATATAAAAATCCAAGTAAGATATAATAATAGTAATATTTTCTTGAGTTTTTAAAATGCGGATCCATTTACAATTGCAAGCCTTTTAAATTTTTGCAATAACACAATAAAAAAATGTCACACAAAATAAATATTTGTTTCATGAGACAACCTATAAACTTCAAAACTATTTAATTCAATAGTTTATAGCACATTACTTAATTTTCAATATTTTTAAGTAATACAATATTTTTAATTATCTAAGCTAGTTTAGAAACATTTTCTTGAAATTTTAAAATTGTGGATCCATTTCTAGTAACTACTTTAAAATAAAAAGAAATTACATATAAAATGAATAAATCGAAATTTTAAATCTCATTTTTTTTCAATTTAAAGAAACAAAAATTTCTTTTCAGAACAAAAATTTGAATTTAATCAATAGTAAAAGCATGAATGCAACCCATGTTAATATTTTCATCACAGATTTTGCAGTGTTCTCTTAAAAAAGAAAATCAAATTATTTTATATTTTAAAGGATTACCTGGCAAATGGAATTTGAAATAAAATTAATTAGAAAAAGCTTTAAAAAATTCATACTAAAAATGAAAAATACTAAACCCATTAATATACTTAAAGAACATTGTGCAAAAATATGAAACGTAGTTCAGCTTTTTAATTTGGCGAGTTTCTAATGGCAAAATAGGCCTACTTTCACCAGATGCAAATTTTGAGATCTGTCAAAATGATCCGTCACCCAATTCACTCAGCAAGAAAAATAAATAGATATCATATTCTAAGCCGTTAATATTTATTTTATCTGTTATGGTAAGGAAAAAAGAAATTACTAGAAGTAATATAGTTGTTTAATGCAGAAAGATCGGGAAAAATAATAATTGGCACACAAGACGCTTGGGAAAGTCACAAGAGGTCGGGTTCTTTTTCAAAAGACTAAAGCAGATATTTATTTTGGGAGACAAGTGAAGATGACTAGGCTTCAATAGATGTAACTTTTTGTCGCCAGCCGTCCATTCCAATTAGTTTTATTGCCATGCTTGAATGCAAACAATTTTTTTCATACTTCATGTTGTATAACAAAATGTCTGAATTTGAGTCACTGTTTGTTCCGTATTATACTATACAAAAAAGACAGATCATTACTTAAATTTGTATAGAAAAAAATTAAGAAAATATGAAAAATTTTATTCTCAGGACAAAAACATATTTACATAAAATAATTTTAAATAATATCATGCATAACGTGAGTCATGTTTACACTTAAAAATCATTCAAACTGCTATTAAAGTATACACTTGCCAGAAAAAGTCTGCGTACAAACGCACAGTAAACATTTAAGAGAGTATAAATGTACGTTATAGTGTCAACATTAACTAAATTTTTTTATAAAGTATTCAATTCCTTAAATATCAGTAACAATTTCAGAAAGATAACGAACACTGTTTCAAAGTAATAATAAAAATTAAAATTTACACAAAAAGTTATCAGTAAAAGCGTACAGTTACAAATTACAAAGAAATGTGAAAATAAATCTCCCTTTTTTAGCCTCCATGAGCTTGTATGAAATGAATTATTGTCTGCATTTATTTATTACTACTTATTAATTTTAATTCTGGTGGAATAATAGAATAACAAATAGAATAAAAATCTTTCTTTGGTTGAAATGATTCATTAGTACTTGCAAACAAGTAGACTTAAAATGGATTCTAAAGGAAAAGAGATTGTTCTGGACGAAAGGAAAATTATCATAAGATTAAGGAATGACGGTAAAATTCTTCGAGCAATTGGTAAGATAGTTGGAAGAACTCATTCTTCTATCCAAAAAGCGATCAATAATTACAAGTCATCGAAATCTATTATTTCAAAGCTTCGGAGTTGCCGTCCATTTAAGCTGACTTTACGAGAAAATAGATACATCTTGAATCCGTACGTATAAATCCAAAGATTACTGCATCTCAAATAGTAATTAATATTTTAGAAAGGTTTAAAACTCTGTTCATGAAAATACAATAGCAAAAATTCTGGCTATCATGGCCGTGTAGCTAGTAGAAAGCCATATATTTCAACTGTCAATAAGCAAAAAAGTTTAAATTTTGCCAGTAAGATATTGTATCTAAATATATTATTACCTTTAAAAAATATCTAAATATACTATAGGAAAATTTGAAGCAGAATGTATAAGATTTGAATCTTAGCGATTACTTTTGGTTTCAACGGGACAATGATCCAAAACACAGTGCCCACAACGTAAAGCTCTGGCTGGTGTTCTAAATCAATGGCATACTTCTCCACAATCCTTCCAGACTTAAACCCCGTCGAACATTTATGGTACTTATTGGAACGCAAGATTCGGCAACATAACATACCATCGAAAGACATGCTGAAAAAAGTGATTATGATGGAATGGAATAATATTTCATCTGCGGGAAGCGCCAAGCTAGTTCATTCTATGCCTATATGATTGTAAAAGGTTTTTAGACAAAGGTTTTCCAACTAGATATTAAAGCTTACTTGAAAGTCTATAGAAGCTTTTCTTTAAAGACTTTTCTTATCTGTACGCAAACTTTTTCTGACTGCTTTTTGCGTAACTTTTAATTATTATTATTACTTTTAAAAAAAATGTGTATTATCTTTCTGAAATTGAAGAAATACTTAAGATAAAAATTGAATTTATGTTGATACTACAATGTACTTTTATTCTACCTAGAATGTTTACTGTGCGTTTGTACTCAGACTTTTTCTGGCAAGTATATATGTATTCACTTTTTCAATAATTTAAGAAAAATTCTTAAATTATTGAAAGACTTTTTAAATAACATTTCTATTATTAATGACGTCAAAGTATCATCTTTCATTACATATTGAATATTATTATACCAATGTTAGCTGGGATTGTCATGAATATTGTTAAAAAATTTATTCTTTAAGAGTAAAACTACTTCAATTTTTTATCAATTATAATTTTTAATAAAATAATGATAATCAATATAATTTCTTAACTATAAAAACAAATTTCAAAAAGAATTTTCTCTCACAAGTCTTCATTAATGTAAATAGAAACATTTAAGCAACATCTTATAAACCAATAAATAAGGAAGAATAAACATTACAGATTTCACGGTACATGATAGATACATTTTTATGAAGCTTTATGTATTCTCATACAGCAAAGAAAATATATCAGAAATTCGATCACTGTCGGATTCTATTATCCGTTACACAAATAAAATAAGACTGTATAAATTATAGTCTCGCCAGCAGTTTCTAGACTTCGAAAACAGGTAATTATGATGGTGGCGACATTTTGCAATTTTGCTTGACTATTTCGATGCGGAAATATTATCGTCATTGAAATTTAAAGCATTACATAACTTAAAGATAAATGATGGTTTCAAAATAGCCCAAAAAAAAGTTTTTTGAAAATATAGAATTTCTGATGCTAAATTATATAGTCGATTAAGAGATTATAAAAAATGCTCCTTAAAAAAGTTTTTATATTAAAAATGCTTCACAGAAATTATAATATTGTCGTTGAATGTTATGTAGATTAATCCACAATTTTTGTAAAAGCAAGCAAATTTACGTGTAACATACGAATCTATTTAATAATATAAATTATCAAATGGGTTTAATAAATTAAAAAGTAAACATCAAAATATTCTAGTGAAATGTAATAGTTTTGGTAGAAGGTTCAGTTTGTCGCTGTCTGAAGGCCATTTTGATCAGGATTGATTAAAAGCAGATTCTGAGCAATTGCAAGTATCCACGACTAAGATTGGAGCTGGAACTACGAATTATTAAATTGAAGCTTAGAATGCAGATAGAAGAACTCATCGTTATGGACCATCGACTGAAAATTTAGATGTCAAGTATATAAAGCAAACAATTCTTAGTTCATAATAATTTAATTCTTACCTTTAATAATAATAGTAATAATAATAAAAACATCAAGCTTATTATAAATGTCCAATGATTATTGAAGTTTAAGTTTGAGTATTCATAAATTATTTTGACTACTTGCATAAGTTATCAAAAGGAACAATCTCACTCAAATACTTATTAATTTGAAAATAAAACAAAGAAAATAATCTATAAATAAAAAGTAACATTAATATGCAAATCATTCTCATAAACATCTAAATAACAGAACCATAAATACTTAATTCAATGGAGAGAAAGTAAGCATTACATACATGTTTTTTCCCGCGATATCAATAACTCACTAGTATCCACTACCATAAAATGACATACCAACTTCATTTTTACGACGTAATTGTATTAAGAATAATGTGTGTTGTCCAACTATTTAAAAAAATACTATCAACCAAATGTCTTCACAAGACATTTATGTTCGAGCATAAAAGAAGTAATTCATTAGCATTTCACATACAGGTTTCCTTTTAATTTTTTATAAAAAAATAATAAAATACTCTTATGATAGTGAATAATAAAACACTAACGCATTTCATTACTAAAGAATACATACACGTACATTCATAATCAACATCATACATATTTCAAATATTATTCTAGGATGTCTGCTTCATAAATCATTCATTCAACTCTTCATTTAATTACATAAAAGGAGGCGTAATATAAAAAAATCCAAGATAACATACATCTTGTAGAGAGCATCTCGATTGTTTTTTACATGCACAATTTCTTTACGTATTACAGCATAATTATAATTACGTTTTTACAACAATATAAGGTTGTACGATTATTAATGAAAAATCTTCCAATTTTCGTACAAATCAAAGGTAATGATGCAAAACTGCATATTGGTACAACAAAAAACATTCATTTTTATTTTTTTACAATGCTTAAAACATTTAGAATAACGTGCACTTTTTTTTTAAATGTATTACGTAAAATAAGAATTGTTCCACAAAACTAAATTTTAATATTTACAATTTCAAATTTATTTAGTTTTCACGCATTTTATAAAACGATTAAAGCTAACAATTATTTCAATTATAAAAAATGAATAATTTTAAAATATCAATTAAATTATAAATAAATTAAATGACATTTATATAATGTTAAAATATTTAAAAAGAATACATCTATCAAACACGGGTAATAAAGTATGAATATAAATTAAATGTAACAAATTTGAAAAAGAAATAAGAAAAATAGTAGTTAATATATTAAAAAAATATTTGTGAATATATAGCAAGTTTAGAATATTGTTGGACAGATTAGCTTTTATGGAACAATGATACTTAGAGTAATATTTGCTCAACAAAACAATACCAATGGATATCTCAAATCAATTGAATACCAAAGGAGTTTCAAAATTCGAAAATCCAGTTAAATAGTAACATACTTCAACTTAAAACTTTAAAAATAGCTTTCATAGGTAGAAGATAAATTTTAATTAAACATTATCGCAATGATTATTAAAATTTAATTTTAAAAGCTTTTTAATTTTTTATCACTGTCACAGAATATAGTTCAAATATTTTCATTCTGTTCTTATGATCTAAATTATTGTTGAAAGTCATAGTACAGGTCATTCAGAAAGTAACTAAACTTTCTACAGAATCACTTGCTACCATTGACAGAGATAAGTTTTTATAGCATTAAATGAATAAAAAATCTTAAATCTTGAAAATGTGTAAGAAAAAAAGTTTAATTTCTTACTTTTTTCCACGTCTAGCTCGAATAGTTTTGCTATTAGTCTATTATTCTTTTATTTTAAATAGCACATAAGGAGAAATATTTTTTCTTCAAGCACTTTTTAAATTTCCTCTCTCTTTTTATGTGTGTGTTTTCTTAAAAAAATTCTTTGTTCTTTATTCAGGTTTAGAAATTTTATTTTACAATTAAGATTGTTTTCTTCATATTTCTCAGGGGTAAGTTTTCAAAATATTTTAAATATACGTATAACGCTTAAATTCCCAGTTGAACTCGAAAATGAATTCGAATTCGAAAGAAAATATTCGATTCATCTTTTTAATAAACACATACAATTTTTTATTAAAATAGGACAAGAATAATTTTTGATTATTAAGGCAAAAATTTGAAGACTTTTTGCCTTCTTAGTCTATGTATTAAAGGAAAATAGATAAAAACGAGTGCTGTAAAATGAACCTTTATCAATGACGTCTAACGCATAGACTTGTTCGGTTGATTTTTCAAAAGTTCAGAACAGTTTTATTATTACGAAAATATATTTAAACACAAATATACACGCATAACAAAAATTGAAAAATTTATAGAAATTTGGAAGAAACATTTTCATTTTTGACTGCTTAAAATAGCACTCCTCTCCCAAATTGTATAAATAATTTGAATAATATTGATACATAAATTAATAAACTCTAAATATAATTAATATCATTTGCTTGTTACAGACTTACAAGAAACAAATGTTTTAATTTTACTAATATATGCATTGTATGATTGCAATGAATAAATGCAAATGATTTTCAGTAATGCAAATTTTTGCAAACGAATGAAATTCTTATTTTGTTAACATTACATTATAAATATGTATAACCATTAACGAATTTTAAAATTAACAAAACATTCGAATTAATATATTAACAATTTATTACTGTAAAAAGCATTTTCAAACATCTCATTAATTTACAAAATAAATTTTTATTTAGTTCTTTTATTCCGTGATAAATATTACTATTCTATTTATATAATCATTCATCGGCATTTTTTAATAACCGACACTTTCGAGAGACAATTTTTTTAAGCATTTCATTCTTAACAATAAATTTATGCAATTTCAAATTTCAATAATAGATTCAAAAGACCTTTACACCTTACTTCTTGCTCAGTTAAAATATTAAATCTAGTATCCGAAATAAAAACATTCTTAACCATTCATTTAATAAAATAAAAATCACTAAATGGATTATATCGATTTATTTTAAAAAAATACTTTTTTCGAGTAAAAGAACATTTGCAAGAACGATTAAGATTCTAATAACGATATTAATAAAAACAAAACAATTTCATATCACTTTCTTTCACCGTAAGCCCTTCCAATATTCCATTAAAAGTGAATGATCGAAGATTTCATTTCATTCCAGAAATGAATGATATTTATTTTCGTCTGAGAAAAAAATGGTTCATATTTATACTCTATTAAAAGAATTATGCGGTAATAAATTTTTTTGCCATTTTAATATTCCAAATTTGATGGCGTCAATAGATTTCTTCCATTGCGTGATGCAATGTTTACATAGTAAATCAAAAGTGATACAATAAAATAAGCATAAAAAATATTTAACTAAATGCAAAATTCGCGTGTTTCCCAAATTAATTTTCCGCTATTCAGGTTGAATGCGAGATTCAGCGTTGAAATATAAGATTTAAAATAAGTTTACTACTTACTAAATTTGTTTTTTGTACATTTTAATTTTATTCAGAATGTTTCATAACTTTCTATACAAAACTGAAGTTACGGCATTAATAACAAGTTGTTAGTATAACAACCGAACACAAAGACTTTAAATAATAAAATAATTACATAATGAATAACACATTATTTCAATTATGGAAGAAGTCAAATATACAATAAATCAACAAAAAGTTGAAAAAGATTATGGTAGGATAGATAATATGTGCAAATTCAGAATTTTAAAAAGTGAAATGGAAGTTACTAGAAAGAATATTTTTAGTTGTAAAATTTTATTAAAGCACTCTTAAGTAATAAATAAATTTTATAATATAAAGTAATAATTAGTAATTTTCTTAATTTAATATAATAATTGTTAGTTTTCAAACATTATAAATAACAGGAAAAGTAAAAAAGAAATGGACTAGCCCATAAAATTGGTTGAGTTTAATCAGTCACTCTATGGTCACATTTTTGCTAAGAGTTCATTGGACCGGGACCTACTCTACGAATCACTACAAATATCCATGACCAAGATTGGAATTGAATTCACAAATTATTGAACAAAAAGCAAGAACGCTTACCATAGAGCGGAAAGTTCAACATGGGATTAAATGGAATTATTCAGTAAATGTCGATAGCAAAATAGTAGAAGAGCAGATGAAAATTCTGTTCAATGCAATATTTTTTTACTCATTTTTGATTTCATTAAAAATAACATAACGTGTGTCAAATAATCCGTTTTCAGTATATTAATATAGTGAAGAACGATAAATGACTTTATTCACAAAGTGGTTCTAAATTTTCAGAATAACTTTAGAATATTAAACTTTATAATAATGCATATTATACAATTCTGTAAACATTTCTAATTGGAAAAGAGTGCAATTTTTGCCTGCTCTCTATTAACTTACCATAAGACTATTTCTTTTAAAAAATTAAAAACGATAATTAACTTAAAATTTGGAATTTTAAATGCAAAATTAGACATTTATAAATGAACCAATTTGTACAAATTCAGAGAAAACGTAAGGAAATTATGTGATGCTAATAGAGATAAAAAAAAAAATCAACAAATTATACACAAAAACACAGAAATTTAACACGCGGCTAAGTTTACCTTTTCCTTTTTCCCTTAAAGCAGGCTTAAAAAAAGCAACTTAACTAGTGATTTTATCACAGAAAAAATAATCAAAATAATTATCTTCCAGAAAAAATTAAAATTCATAAAGTAATATGTATATATATATAGAAACGTATATAAATTTACTAAAAATTTAATACATAGTGTAAGTGTATTGCGATATCTTGAAACGTAAGAATATTTAATTAAAAATTTAACTATTAGATAAATTATTTAAAGGTAGCTGAAGAATCATACAGTATGATTTTTATACAGATCATGAATTAATGCATATTAATTTCTTTCAAGATAAAAAGAAAGTCTGAATATATAAATTCCCCCTCCACGTGGAATTATATTGGAAACGAAAGAAATAGTTAAAAAAAATCGTTCAAATAATTGACACTATTTCAACTTTATCAAGCTATTTTATATACGATTTTCAAATTTTAAATAAAATATGTATTAAAGGCACTTTATCATATTTAATTACACATTTTAATTACAGTTCCTTATTATATCAAAGTATTTCATTAAATTACAGAAAATATTTTATAGAAATCAATTTTATTCAAAAGATATGAAATATGTTTTTGAACAAATTCTAATATTTTTGAATATTAAAATTCTAAAAATATTTAAAATATTGTCTTTAATAATTAAAAATTCAACAGTTTCAATAAACTATTTAAAAAATTATAAATACATTATTTTCGATTTAGAAATATATGAAAATTCAGACCCTTTATAGTTAAAGGACAGGAGTCACGGTTAAAAAATGGCATTCAATAGTCATGAAATTTATTAAAAACTCCAAGCCCACCATTAATAAATTCAATCAGAATAGTAAAATAAGTATTAGTTAGAAAGTTGAAATTCTAAAATAGGACAAAGCAAAGTTTGCAAATATACTTCGCCAGATTACTTCTCCCTCCTTTTTTTATAATTTGAAATCGTGATTCTATGACATGATATACCAACCTACTAACTGGAAGATGAAATGATAGGGGAGAAGCAAAAGACGGGTTGCCATGGAAACTGCTATACGCCTGACAGCTGCTGACGCATTCGTGACGTCAAGGGGACTAAATGATTACCGTGAACAAAAGCAAATTGCAGCGAGGTTTGAGAACAGAAAAGTGGGTAAACTGAGAGAAAGATAAAAAAAAAAAAAAAAGAAAAAAAAAAGAAAAGCACTTTTTGAGAAGGGGTGGCATTAATTTGCGGATTTTCGGCTCAATAAAGTAAAACAAATAGCAATTCAGGAAAAAGTTTAAAATCAGGCCGAGAAATAACGTCAAACCAATATCGGACAAATTGAAAAATTCATTCGTAATTTTTAATATTTTATTTGTGTTTAATTTAAGGAACCAATATTTTGGTGTATTTTCTGCTTAAAAACATTGTCTACATTTTTTAATTAAAAAAAAGAACTAGTTCAATAGCCTTCCTTAATGATGAAGCATCACATACTTTCGACACTAATTATGCCACACAAAAACAATTATCTAAGACATATAAGAAAATCTCAACCTTTCTTTGTCACGGCACACTTTTAGCTATTTCTAAATTTGGCGGAACAAAAAAAAAAAAAAAAAAAAAAAATGTTTAACAGTTATTTTATTACTAATAGATAATATACATAGTGTAAAATAATTTATGATAATAATTATGAATATAAAATAAAGTAACATGTACTACAAAAACAATACATTTATTATTTTACTTGTAATAAAATAAGCATAATTTTTACTACACACATTTCCAAAATTTGGCAGCATACAAAAGTCAGCGGCAAAGTACTTGAGAACTACTGATCTAAGATACATAGTATATAAAAATTACAAAGCAGACACTTGGTATATTAATAATAGTTTGCATCGGAATGAAAATAATTCTACGACAATTGTACGTAGAGTTACTTTTTATTGCTACAGAAATTTAACTTAAGTTAATTAATAATTTAATTTAACTTAATAAAGTAAGACATAAAGGCGGTGTTAAACTTTCTTCGACATCAATAGATTTAATATTC
>JAPDSC010002249.1:0-13296 GCA_026290005.1 Latrodectus geometricus
TCTGGTTCACAAAATCACACTTCTTTCAAGTCCTATAAATTAGAGCCCGCACGACTCAGTAACTTCACGTGCGTCAGCAAATTAGCTGGAGCAACGTGAAGCTACTATCGTATTGTGAAGCTATATGTATGACCGAGGTCTGTGACTGAAAGGGTGATAACATTCTCTCTCACTGGGTCTCTGTAGCTCCTTAGATTGGGACATATCCATGTTATTCTGACACGTCCAAAACCATTCCCCTAATGTGGTTCGGATTTAGAGAAAATAACGTCAACTCATGTGTGACTTTGTCACCTGACCTGGGTACAAAGTTATGAGGCATTTGGTGATAGGCGAGTATTCCAAACTCGTTATTCTTAAGGTACAATCTGGAGCTCTCCTGCGTCACTAGGTATGCATGTTCCATAGACCAACTTTACAATTTAAAAAAATACAGAACGGTTTCCTTTCATACTTTTTATTTCAGTCAGTCTTATAGATTTACTGCTTATCAAACATGTTTGATCATTAATTGGACAATGTCTTGCCCTAGCACACAAGATCGGCTGATATATAATAATCAGATAATGCATTGGTATATGCTAGTACAGCTTTGTTTATTAGTAACACATACATCAATGAATGTGCAAGTAGTAAAAATAGCAACTTTTTCAATAACATGTTTAAAGTCTCTTCAGTTCAATGCAATACTGTGTAACAGCAAGGGCCTTTGTGCGTTGGTTGGTTGTTCGCATTATCAGAAAGTAGTGAGTTCGAATACCGACTTAACCGAAGATCCGTCGTATTTACTAAAGGTGTTTTTAGGAGCACGTTAAATAGGCCATGGTCGCAATGTCCTCTAAATAAAAGGATACTTCTGGAGGTGCCAAATCAAGTATTGGGGGTCTTCTGCTTGGTACCTGCTTCTAAATTATGAAGACTCACCTGACTGCTTCCACCTAATTGGTAGAAGCCAACTCAGGGAAGTACGTATATTGATGCAACCGCAACGCGTAACAGTGACTAATGACATCCTTAGATATAATTTGCACAATTCTTATTCTATTCTTCACCTCTAATAAACATAATTTTTTAATCATGATAATCTTTAAAGTAAATTTGGTGAGATGCCTCGTGTCCTTTTTTGATGTTGTATTTCCAATAGCCAACAAGTTTACTTTTTAGATTTTAATCTCTTTTAATATTGATACCAGTTAAATCGATTTTCAAAAACTTAAATCTCAGGATACTTTTCTTGCAATTAGCAGAATTTTACAGAAATCTTTTATAAACACGGTTTGTATGTGTGTGTTGTATTTCCAGTTTCCGACAGAGGGACTTTCTTTCCCAACATGTTCCGTTTTGATTTTTTGTTTTTGAAAATTTCTTTATTTTCTTTCAACTATCTTTTTTTACGCATTTAATTTATTTAAATTTCTTAGGCCTCATAGTTCCTATATTTCAACCTACGATTAAAAAACTAATTCTAAGAATTAAATTTAGCATTCATTTTAATAGCATAAAATAAAAAAATTCGTCTAAATATTTTTTTATTATATCTTTATTACATATGTAGCGGTTATATATAATAGAGATAATATATAACCGCTATTTCTGAATATTTATGAAATAATTCGAATTGAAGGGAAAATAAAAGGAGTTTACATAGGTTATTGCTAGCCGAAGAAATACATATTCGCAAATCTTTTATGACAATTAAATAATTTTCAATGAAAGACTAATAATGTGAATCAAATATCTAGATTAAACGAGACCTGACACCTTATAGTTTAAGGGCAGGGTTGTGTATTTCGGAGTGGAATATTACTAGTTTGGAATGAGACACAATTATATATATTCTTTGATCTCTTTTCGTGTGGCCTAACTATATATATATAAGAGATATAAATTTAGCAGATGAAAGCTATCGTAAGGTATTTCCGTATACCTTTCAAATTATCTCCCGGGAGTCAGTTTCACGTACAGTCAGCCTACCTCACGTATCAAAAACAAAAAAGAAAAATAGAAAAAAAGCTCAACTTGAGAATTGAGTTTGAAGAAAGCAGAAACACGACACCCATTTTTTATAACTCAGTAGTGGTTGAGATCGAAATCCATGTTTCCCTTCCCTTCAATAGAATGTGGTACTATAATTAGGCTTTGTGACCTTCGACTTTTTATACGCATATCTATTGAGGATTCCTCTGAAAAACAAATGGGGATTGAAGTTATTATAGTTTACAACAGATTTCAAATATAGGCTACGCAGTGTCTATTGATAATCTGTCCTTTGCGGCTCATGGTTCTTCTTTGTTTACGTAATTCTAATTGAATCTACGGTTTAAAATGTCTTTAAAACCATTATAAACATTCAAACCCGATGTGGTTATCGAATCCATGAACCTAGACTATGTCAAAAAAAAAAAAAAAAAAAAAAAAAAAAAAAAAAAAAAAAAAAAAAAATCACAGCTGATAGGAAAAATAAAAGTATATAAATCTTAGACTTTTTATTAGTAATAATTTTTTTAAATAATAACTATAACTATTTTTGATTTAGGTTGATAATAGTAAGATAACATAATTTAAAAGTTGCCTTCAAAACGTACTTTTTTTATAAAAAATTTTGGAGAGTCAATTTTAGTAACAATAATTAGTAACATTCCAGTTAAATATTTCATTGCTTTTAAATTTCATATTATATTTAAAAACAGTGCATCGAAACTATGTGTGAGGATTGTTATACTATTTTTTGGTCTCATATATATTCTCCTTTTTAAGTACTTGAAATGAAACTAAAAGGGGTAGACCTTCATACGTAAATGGTGTAAAACATATAAATCAAAATAAAATTAAAAAAAAAAAAAAACATTTTTCAATATTACATTTCACATAAACATATTACAATATGTGGGGATGTATTCCTTTAGTTAATAATTTTATTATTTAACAAATTTTTCGAATGTTTTTCTTAAAATGTTTCCGATTATATTTAGGGAATTTTAAATGTTTGGTTAATAATATAAAATCTAAATATATTATTACTATATTGTTAGTAATATAAAATATAAATATATTATTGCTAAAAAGAACGGCTTAGATAAGTAGCAGATTCTTTTTAAAAAAACTGTAAAGTAACGCAAACTGTCATAAAAATACCTCGCAAAATAATTGATTATGAATAATAAGTAAACAAATGAACCCGCTTGGCGTAATTTCTTTGGCGAGCCAAAGAAATCTCACTAAGTTATCATAATCGAATATTATTCATATCCATTTATTTAAAAAGAAGAACTAGAAATACTTAAGCAAATAACTCTGTTTAATAATGGAGATAGAAATAAAATTATATAATATTAAAATCTTTAAGCAAAAGAATAAACAAGAAACTCAGATTTCAATGAAACAAAAACGAGCAAATGTAAACCGTACTTTTGATCATTCGGATCAAAAGGATTATAAGATATTTGTGTGTATACTTGAATTAAAAATTTAATCGGACGAATTTTTAGTTTTATTCTGTTAATACTTGAAAATAAAGTTTCTAATTACTTGATTATTACTTAGATTAATTTGATTATTACTGAAATTAATGGATTTAAAAAGAGAATATCATTATTAGAATATTTTTACATTGATACTGATTTCATTATTTTGTCATAAGTATTTTTAAAAGATATTGAAGAGAACTATTATGATTAGTTGATAAAGAATATATCATGATAATCAATTGATATCAGTTAATGTTATGATATACAAAGAATATTTAAGATAATCATGATAATCAGTTGATACTAGAACAGAACCTGCAAAAGATATCGATAGAATAAATAAAATAAAAGTTTTACAAATGATAATGGAAATTATGATACAAAATAAAAACAAATGAAAAAAATTCTCGTGTAAATTTTAACATAAGATTATATTTAAGTAATTATTAATTTTTTAATATAATTTTAAATAAACTTTTTGTAAATTCAAACATTAAAATGGTTGCGTAAAAATTTTATGTACTAACTTGATTATTACTGAAATTATAATGATTCAAAAGAAGTTTTTATAGAACTGGGTGAAAATTATCTCTAAACAGAGGATTACGCAGTGAAGAACACAGATGCAGGAAATTGATCCTTAATGTTGGTCAGCTATAGAAATTTTTTAATCCTTAAAAATTGGAAACGTTATTAGAATATATTTTTATGTCATATATAAACTGAAGTTGAATACAAACAGAGTTTCAAATTGAACGTCAAGGTAATTTAAAACTACATGTAACATAAGGCAATTCTCAGTCTCAGCCCTTACATTTCTTCTTATGATTTAATTACATTAGTTGTTGATTAAAAATATTTACACTTAAAAAAACAGACTAAGACCTAAAGAATAAAAATCAATGGGTACTGAGCAAACTTTTTCTATTTTTATTCATAATGAGCAATAAAATTACACATTTATTAACAATTCGGTTAGACTATACTTTAGGGTGCCCCTTTGATTCTCGCCAAGTTGTAATCGCGATTGATCACCAAGCTGGGCAAAACCCATTTATATTCTGATTGCAACAGAACAACTGATTGTTCTGTACCAACAAAAATCACCAATAAAATTGATAGCCAAACAAAAATCATCAAGTTTGTCAAGGGGCACCATAAAATATAGTTTTACCAACAATTCTTAGTTAGATTACCTGCAACTCTAATTGCTTTTGTGCCAAAAAAATTAATAACTTGATCTTAGTAAAACTTACTCATTCCATTGAATCTCAATACAGAACATTGAAAAATGTCACTTTTTCCGAAACTTTATTAAAGGGTAATGGTTTGTTAAGCAGATGTAAAAACTATCTTATTTTGAAATAGTCGAACTTAAATCACATTAAACTAGGTTCAGGGGTTATATTTAAATTTTCAATAACCAGTAATTTTATCCATTTAACACCTCATTTCATACACATTTAGATATAGAATGCATTTCCATCCTTTCAGTAAAAAGCATTCTCTACCTCTTCTGACAACTATCTTTCCTGATTCCTGTGATACTAGTCTGTCACGTGCATTCAGGAGAGATAGTTATCCTGTTACCATTATTACATCCTCATTGCAGAAGAAATCTCATTTACAACTTCTTGTTGGGAATTATAAAGTAGTTCTGTGAATTTTTTGGGCATCAGTTATCTTTTTCTTACGATTATGTATGACATTGATGTCCATCTCCCTAACCTCATAATCTTAGGCAAAGGCAAAATCGCATCGATTGTAGACGACACTTCAGACATTTTCTTAGATCACATTTGACAACACTATATGGAAAAACTTTTTCCATGCAGAAATAAGTTACACGATCTCTTCTCGTGCTTGACCATCAAAGATATGAAAGCAGTAATTCCGAAAATCTATATAATCCTTGAATAGTTGATTGAGTGGTACCAGGAGAACGGCATTGAAACTCGGTGAAGTGAATTTCTCCATCTATACATCTGCAGGAAAATTACTATGTGACCAGTCATCCATGAAAAATAATCAAATAGCAAATTTATTTCCAGCAAATATTTTGACAGACCAGTCACTGCATTGATTCTATTTATTCAATGCTAACGTATCCGCATGTTTTCAGATAAACCTTCCACATGAAAATTGGCATCCTCTACCGGATTTACTGTAAATTTAATATCTTATTCACTATAAAAATACATATTGCACAATAAATTAAAATTTTTGGATTTATATATCCATTTCTCTTTTTTCTATGTCATATTAATTATTTAGCTCTAAACCAGGGGTGGCCAAACTTTTGGGATCCGGGGTCTACTCCACATTTAAAAAATCGAAGTCGGTCTACCAATGGCAGAGCTAAATTAACGTACATATTTATTTTCAATAACAAGAAAAAATGGTAAATTATGTAATTTTTCTAAAAAAATTCATAATATTAATACTTACAAATAAAAATTTACTAACGAAAATAATCAAAGTATTCATATATCAAAAACTGGCCACCCTTTTCACTTCGTTTAGTTGAAATTTGGCACTGTATATCTGCGACAAATTCATCATATTGTGGCTGGTACGAGCTTATTGCAATACATAAACACGAAATCAAATGTCCATCTGTTAAATGCGACCAATGTTTGTTTTTGTTCATGGTTGAAAAAGCAGATTCGCAAAGATACCTCGGTCCAAGGTATGATTTCAAATACAAAATCAATTGGTAAATATTTGAAAACGTTTCCTCAGAAATTAACTTCAAAAAATCAATATCGCTATATATGCTCTGGATTTAAGAAATATATCACATCTTTATTTAATAATTTTTTCCTCGACCGTGACTGATATGATATCTATTAAATGTCCTATTTTTACAGATACTTCATCAATATTGACATTTTCATTAAATGGAAATATCATAAAATTTAGTATTTCTTTTAACCTTATTAAATCAGTGAATCTTCTATCAAATTCTTCAAACAACACAAGTAAGTATTAAGCGAAATTTTTGAAGTCTCAGTTTGGATTATGGATGCATTCTTCCTCCATGTTTTTGAAGTTTCTCATGTTTTCTTAATTGAGATGCATACCTTTTATAGTTTTTTTGAATGTTTTAATCACGCTTATCATGTCCATTTAAGGTTTTAAATCGTAAACCTTTAATCGTAAATCTTTGCACAGTTTGTTTTGGGTTTTAAAGCGTAGACTGTAGTATAAATTTTTATTTAATATAATTCATTGATTCTATGTCATAAGTCATAAACTAAATTGTTAATATCCCAGTTCATTATCGGGATGGTTGCGTGGACTACCTAAAATGTCTTCGCAGCCTACTAGTCGACTGCGGTCGACGTCTTGGGCACCCCTGCTCTAAATGATGAAAAATAAATATTGTAAATTAATTTATAATTTACAATGAAATAAATGCATTTTTAAAGTAACTTGTTAAAAAATAATTAATTATTGGAATTTTTTTGTGATATGTAAGGACTTGGCGGTTACTAATGACAATAATAGTATGCCTATCGTGAGTTCGGAAAGTCTCAGCGTAAGTTCTCGTTCAGCAAACATCGTTTATTTAAAATTTTGGATTTTATTTTAATCGCTACGCATGATTTGACTGCATACGTTATCTATCTATGCCTGTATAAATACATCTTTTGTCCACCGAATCTTAATCCAACGATTAACTTTGAGCAGATGCACGGAATATAAGGAAACTTTTATCAGGATGCTGTTCTCATTGTACCTTAAGATGTATGATTCCTTCCAAAATTTTGATTAAAGAGTGCATGTAATTAAATTAAATCTTAATTTAACTACATGCATGAAATCATTTAATTAAAGATTTAAATATGTAAAGCTGTTAGTGCCACGATGTATTTAATTTAAGAGATGCAACACTTTTCCGGAACTCTGTTGTTTTCATGAACAAATGCATTGCTGGGAGTATAAAAATATATTAATCGAAATCAGATCTTCCCATGTTTTTATATTAAAACAATCTTTTTTTTTAATTAAAAAGCAATGTTCAATATTTTTTCAACTTTTTAAAAGTATTATATTTGCTTATTGTAGAGTACGTGTTTACGCTTTTCCCACTGTACCGCTAATAGAAAATACAATAGAACGCGAATGAAAGAAATCTTGACTTCAATATTTAATAACAACACAAAGAACTTTCAAGCATTCTATACCTCATTCGATTTGTTTTTAAATTATCTATACATGAGACTTTCTTTTACGAGATAAAACTCATTTCTTTGAATGGATATATATAATAAGTAGGTATCAATATTTTCCTAATACTTTCACATAATAATAAGTCTAATAAGTTTCACTAATACTTTCACATATATATAATAATAAGTAGGTATCAATATTTTCCTAATACTTTCACCCTAAGGGGGCACATGTTTTTCACTTACAGTTATTCTCTTCTAATATACATAAATATACACAAAATAAAATTTCACACCTTGACAAAATGAAAAATTAGGATGGTCAGAAAAAATTTCTGAACTGATAAATCTGAGAAGTTTTTTTTAAAAAAAATATTCATATTCTTTCTTAATCTTTAAAGGATTATGAAAATATTTTCTCTATCTTAAGTTCTCCAAGAGAAGTTCAATATGATGCTGAATTAACGTTGATTTAAGTTAATAATAAAAAATTTAACACAGTGAATATCTAAAAAAATGAAAAATTTATTGAAAGAAATAAATACTATACAAGTTTAAGAAAAAAATTCTAATTAGTTTAAACAATCATAAAGCTATTCGAAACACCAAAATTTTATCAATTACTTTTTGACAGCAAACGTTTTATTTCGATTTTAAAATTTAATATTTTATTGAATTTATCATGAATAGAAAAAAGACAAACTATTTATAAACTATATTAAAAAGAAAATTAGCTCTGTTACATATGGGTATATCTCATAAAAATACCATACATTTCGCGTTACAAAAAAGATATTTTTTTTCATAGATTTAACTTTTCTAAATGCCAAATAGCGTCAAATGTATGTCATATTTCATAAAATCTTTTGACACATTTTCATTGCTGTCAGTGATTTTTAAGCAGGAACAGGTGGATTGTATTTTTTCTTCTCAACAGGGCCGGCGCTAGCAGATTCGCCACCCCGGGCAAAGAGGTAAAATGCCGCCCCTTTATAACAGAAATTAAAAGAGATAACCTAAATCCTTTGCACAATTAATGGTAAAATAAAACGAGTAAAACAATTGCAATCATCAGCAATGTTGAAGTTTTGATTAGCAAAAAAATACTAATTTATTAATTTATGTTTTTGGCACTAAATTAAAATTAGGGTTGCGCAGAAAAAAGCAAAGAGTCATTTCTGGTGCATTCTTATTCTAGCTGGAGATCATTATTTTCAACAGTTCTTGTAGATTAAAAAACTTTACCTGTAATTTTTGGTAATAAAATGTTGTTATATTGTCTAAAATTTTGTTCGCCCTGTATCTTCGAAACAAGTTTTTGCTGTATGTTTAAAAAACACCCTGTATATATACAGGGTGTTAGGGGTTTGATTCCAAATATCTTAATGCATAAATATATGATTCATTTTAAACAAAAAAGTTTAGTATATCATGGATCAAAACTCTATTATTTTAGAAAGAGAAAATGTTTAAAAGTTTGAGAAATTTAATTTTAGGGCTAATTTGCCGCCCCCTAAAGTTGCCGCCCATAATTCATAGATTATTATTGAGAACAGGCCCGGCTTGCCCACCCCTAGCGCCGGCCCTGTTCTCAATAATAATCTATGAATTTTTCTTCACCTTTTAATATTTAATTATTGAAAAGCAGGTGAGAATATTTTTATAGATAAAATTTCACGATCGATATCTACATTGTCAATGAAAGTGAGTTATATCGAAGTTCTTTTCGCAGCTGTGGCTACAACACTTTCTCTAATTCCAGTTTCCGTTTTTGTACCATTATTTTATTTTTTCCCAACTAATATTTCACTTTTTAAATAATAGTTCGTATTTTTGCTGATATATGCTTTTAAGTTCAGTGCATATAAACTGCTCAAATATACCAGAGGAAACACTGATATCGATAGCAGATATCAAATTAAACATTTAGCAAAGTAGGGTTAAAAGAAAAACTTATTCAAGTTGATGTTTTGATGTGAACCGGTATTTTCATGATGGTATGACTTTTTTTTTTAGGAATAGAGGGTAAATGGCCGGAAGGCTAGAGACCCATCAAACTCTAGATCAGAGTTCCCCAAACTTTTTTGTGTCGTAGACCCCTTGCCATGTTTTTTCGTGTTGGGTAATTACCTGATATTGATTTCCTGTAAATTTCTAACTGTAGTGAAGTTTAGTGTTAAAAACGTAAAATAAAAACACATGTTAATTTATACATTTATTAATTGAATTTAAATTAAAACTATTTAAAATAAAATTTTGTATCTTTTATGTAAAATATACGTAACTTTAAATAAACATAAAATAAACTATAAATAAAATAACATAAGCAATAAGTCAATATTTTTAGTGAGAAGGATGAACCTGATGCTTTAATAATAAATTATCAATATTTGGCGTCAATTTTGTAAGGATTAATCTTAAATCTCCTCGGCTAATGATGTCCAGTCTGTTTCTTTTTTTCGTTAGGAGATTGGTAACAGCGCTATATTATAAATAATGTAAATGTTTTGATATTATAATATAGTATGATGTAAGTAAATAGGTACTATCAGTGTATGTGTTGAGATCCACTATCGTGGACCCCCATTTTCCTTTCATGGAACCCTAAATTTTTTTTCGCTGATGTAGACCCCTTGCGGGTTGTCATAGACCCCTAGGGGTCGATATAGACCACTTTGGGAATCACTGCTCTAGATCAACGGTGTTTTGATGAGAAAAACAAGGAAAGGAAATGTGTGCAGAAATCGTGTAATCTCTGAAGCTTATTTTTTCACTGTTTCACTTGTGATATTAAATTGTTTAATTGTTAAAATTATGTATAAGCAACATCATGTTCTGATGATAATGAAAATACATAAATTATAAGCATGTTTTTAACTTTTGTTAAAATTTATCAACAAATCTAAAAATTAGGAAAGTAGCACTTGGTTCAATAATGAATAGCTATTTCTAGTTGGTTGACAACTCAAAGTACACCAAGATGATATTTCCCGTTTAAAATTGCTTATAAAATGGAAATAAAATGTATTATTTAAGAAACTTACGTGAGAAAAGTAACATGAAATTTTAATTGAAAATAATTTACTGCAATCCATGGGTTGGCGTATACGGCAATTATTTTGACGGTCAACTATGCAAATAAGACACCCTTTTTTGACTAACACGAAAGTCAAAGGTCTAAAAGTATTCGTGCTATTCCCCCAAAGAGTGTCTCCATAAGAAGAAAATAAAACTATTTCAAAATTGAAATAAATGGAATCAAAGTAATACATTGAAAAATAAGCAAAACAATACATAGGCGAAGCAATACAATGAGAAAAATATATCAAATACAGAAGAATATATATTAAATACAGAAGAACATGGTTGCCAAAAGTGTCTTTTATTGAAGTATTACCAAAACTAGTTGTATTGTAATAGGGAAAGGAAAAAAAAAAAAAAAAAAAAAAAAAAAAAAAAAAAAAAAAAAAACATTAATACGTGCTTGGAAGGTACTCTTAGGCCTTTCAATATCTAGTCCTCTGATTTTTTAGATTTCAGAAAGCAAACTTTCTGTCAATCGAAATGAGAAGTTAACACTTTCATTCTCATTTTATACCGTCAGGAAATTCGTTATTTAAATACTTTTTCAGAATAGGTAGCAGTTTTAATTTCGCGTGATTTTAAGAAAAATACACGAATAAATTTGAAAATAAATGTTTTTAAAGAATAGTTAGTTTATATAATATATAAAATACTTCAAATTAAATGAACATTTAATTTCACAGAAACCTTTTTATATTTATAATTTAAAAAAAAAATGTTTTCTTACAATTGTACGAATGAAAATGTTATAATGCTTGTTGATGATTCTTAAGTACCATCCCCGAACATCATTTTATGCGCTCTTCCGCATTTTATTTCGATAAAAACGAACTTCTTAAAATGGGTATTTAAATTATTTTAGGAATTTTACTAAAAACTAACTCCGGGAAAAATTTATGTTAAAAACCTTTTCCCACAGAGTTAAAATTTCACACAATTTTTTTTTTCAAAAATACATATAAGTAAGATAATAAGCATATTCACAGGGCCATTATATAAATTAGTTAACGGATTAAATCTCACCGATAACAGTCGAGCTTCAGCTAAATAGCAACCGCTTTGGTTTTCAGTCCAGCAATTCATGGCTCCCCTTTGATACGATGAGGCTTATTACAGTGGTTCGAAATTAATTTTAAATAGACAAATTAGCTCTCGTACGCAAAAAATGAAAGTAGAGCTACAACTAAAATTGATCAAGCAACTCTTGATTAAGAACTATAATCAAATGAGATTGACATCTAAATTGGCACTCACTTTTCCTTACAGCATAAGCCGAATTTTCCTTTAAATCCCAAGAAAAATTCAACGTGCATAGAACTTATTTGAACCATTTTAACGTCACAAGGTTAAGGTAGGTCAAACAAATGAAACTAACCACAAATTTGGCTTAAGCAATATCAAGCCGTGAGTAGACATTCTAGTAAGGTAGCACAAGATAATCTTCGTACAAACGGCCCTTAATTTGTAATAACTAAGTTTTTGGAATTTATTCTGAAGGAAATAAACTACGAGTAGACTTTTGATGCATAACAAAATATGAATTTTATACTGCTACAAATTATCTACAAGTCCATGCACACAAATTAAGCTTAAGCGTGGCTCATGGACTTAGTGTGACTCACACAGCGTATGTCTTCAGCATATACATAGTTTTACGTCATCTAGAATCAGACCACTCTTTTTAACTTTAAAATATCAATAAGTGGCTTTTCAAGTACGTATCTAGAAATCTGATTTAAGTGCAGTTCACTCCGGTAACTTAGGTTCCATGAGCTTAGGGGAATTCATAGAGCATATTTCGTAATAGATAGGATTCTCAGTAGTCTAAAAGAATGGCTATGAGAATTGTATCTATTTATAGATATGGTTCTCATTGAGCTAGATTGATTTGTTTATACAGATACTATCTTTATAAACCAAATCAATCTAGTCTCTATTATTTAGATTAGTTCATAAGATAGGACTCTCAGCTGTCTCTCTTTGAGCTAGATTAGTTTGGTTTCAGTCTGCCGCTTAAAAGTCACTTTTTGATCATGTGGGTTAATTAAACCGAGACCGACGGCTTAAAGTGCAATTCCGAACCACCACAAGCATTCAAGATCGAGGGTAGAACCGAACTTATGAACTATAGAACTGAAGGTCAAAGCGATAACAATCCGGTTTCCAGCTCTTCAAGCTGGAAACTCCCGGGTTTCATGTTCGATTCCAGGAAATTTGAAATCTATTTTTTCTATGAATCTATCAAGATGAATATTAGGGGAATTTCCCCTATGAGAAGTGACTATGGAAAAATATTATGGATGCATTTCGCAGTAGCTAGTCCAAGAGTAAGGAGTTCATCATTAGTGAAATACATACAAAATATATAATACTCGATAACAAAAATTGATTCAAAACTATGAATCAACCACATTTTCGCATTAATTATAATATCTTATGAGATAAACTATTAAAGTAAATATCAATTAATTTTATAGGGAAATAACTTTTTTCCGAATAGAACTGAATGAAATAGGAACGTAATAATATCTTAAGGTTTTGCCTTTAGAGATATGGAAAGAAAAAGTTTT
>JAPDSC010002267.1:0-11247 GCA_026290005.1 Latrodectus geometricus
AAAATATAAATAAACGAGATAGTACTTATGTAGAAATCAATATTAATTTACATACGTGTGTTTAAATATTATATTTTATTGGTTAATTGAATAGAAAGTGTATTTATATTCTGACGAAATCATTTTCAGATATCTCAAATTTCTTAAATGTTTTAGGTTATAATTATTAAATATAGTTTTATTTGAGTAATTTACTTTACCATTTAAAAATATGTTTAAATTATAAATTATTCAATTTTTATTGAAAACAAACTTACAGATATTTGCCATAAGCAGGTAATTTTTACTTAGAGCACATACGCAATTTTCTAAAATTTACTAACTACATTTTATGTTTTTATATCTTCAATATTTTAATATGAATATTTGAAAATGCAATTTGTATTTCTGTGTTATGCATTCAAATTCTTTATGATATATGAAACAGAAAAATCACATTTTATTTCTAAAAGAATTTGACATGAGCATTTTTTTGTTTTCAGTATATAAAATGACACACTTGAAGTATGCATCTACTGTTGTGACTGCACATTTTGTTCTTTTCAAAGTAAACATACTTCAGGAAAAAAAGAGAAGTAAATAAATTTTGCCAAGCGCCCTAAGAAATTTGAGCATCACAGAAGAATTTTGCAAGATATGCTATGTCACGAAATTGGAAAATATACTGCAGGGCATTTATTTATGAATCACTATACTAAAGAATAAATATTTCCCATTTGTATGTGAATCATGCATCAATATTGACAATCGAAGTATCAGATACTTTAAATTCTGAACAATATGGGATTTTGAAATAATTTTGTTGCTTATATATTTCTTTATTTTACAATCTTAAAAATGATGTGTTCTCCTATCCGTAGTATTTTATTTGTACATTTATGAACGTCACACTTTTCTGAATATATTCATTCAATATTTTTATAAATATAATTGTAAACAGTATTAGAGGATATGTGTAAGACTAAATTAAATTTAATTTATTGAATTGTCAATTGCAATTTATTAAATGATTTTTTGCATAGCAGTAGGAAAAACAATTAGTTGGATTCTTTTTCCCTTGTTAAATAATAATACCTTAAGGTGTACGTGGATTTTAGTGTTTTTAATTTTATGGACACTTATGTATTAATCAACTATAAATTAAATACAAATGCAAGCTTGCTAATTCAAATATGTTTTAAATGAGGTGATATATCAATTTAACAATAGTTATGAAATATGTATTATGAAAATAACAAAATGAAATTAAACTTTAATATAAATGGAACAATAATATGTAAAGCCAATTTTAGACTAATATCACAAATGTTTATGTCTGTAGCATACGGTTTTTTTACATTTATTACAATTAACAATAATAATGTTTTATCACAAAAATAATTTTTTATATTTATTTCTATCTATGACATATAGATTAGTTACAGAAAGTTAACTAAAGGAAGTATTTTTTAGAATATAAGCATATTACTCTATTTTAGAAAAGAAAATCTTGTATTCTTCAAAATAATGAATATAAACTTTAAAATTGAAAATAGAATTTCTCAGAATGAAAGGTTATGTGATATATTTATAATAAACTGAGTTGCAAAACTTAAGCAACAAATTTTAAGCATATAGCCATGAAATTACTTAAAAGAAGTTCTTGCGATCAGTTCAATGAACACGTAATTCAGTAGAAAGGTCATGCCTATGCCAATATCAGTAGCAATTAGTCAGAGGAGACGTGAGCGTATGCAAAATAGGAGCCCTCGGCGTGCGCAGATCAAGCCTACAATAAAAGGAAGCACGGAGGAGCAATTAAAGACTTTCGTTTCAAGTGAAAGTGAGTGTATCCGTGAGATGTGGCTCGAAGAAATCACCTGGACCACTTTACACGTGGAAGAGTGATTGGAAAACTGGACGAGGGGCATAGTGTGACCAGTATCGCTGAATATTTCGGAATAAACAAAAGTGTCGTTTCACAGACTTGGAAAGCCTTCAGAACCACAGGTACGGCTGTTCGAAAAGTTGGTGGTGGCTGCCCCAGAAAAACAACTACAGTGGATGACCTCTATATCGTCCTGCAGGCGAAAAAAACTGGAAACCAGTCAGCAAGCACCATTGCTGTGAAACTATGTACAGCAACGGGTTGAAAGTGTCACGGTTTACTGCGGCCTTCACAAAGGTAGCCTATTCGTCCCGAACGCTGCATTTCGTTGATAACTCACCATATGCGTCACCGTTTAGGGTGGAGTAAAGAGGACAAAAACTGGACATCTGATCAATGAAATCACGTCCTCATCACAGATGAGAGTCGTTTCAGTGCAACAAGCGATTCTCAACGCCAATTGATTTTAAGTGAGGTTTGGAGACGGTTTCATCCCAGTAACGTAACGGAAAGAGACCGTTATGGTAATCCTGGAGTTCTGGTCTGGGGAGACATTATGCTGAACGGGAGGACTGAGTGGCAGAGACTCTGTAATCGGAGATCGCTATTGTCAGGCGGTGATCCTCTCCATGTGCGTCTGTTTCGAGATCCATTGGAGCAGATTCCATTTTTATGGATGACAATGCATGGCCACATTGACTCATGCAGTTCAGCAGCTACTGGAGAGTGAAGACATCATCATGGATTGGCCAGCGTACTCTCCTGATTTAAATCCCCCAGAACATGTATGGGATGCTCTGGGGTGACGCATTGTGGCACGATTGCATCCACCGGGAACAGACAACGACTGAAACAGGTGCTGATTGAGTAATAGGCAATATTACCACAAAAACTGCTAGACAATCTGATACTGAGTATGGGGAGACGGTGGGAAGATACCATTGCAATAAGATGAGTGCATATCCCACACTAAGGAAGATCTGTTTGTTATTGTTCCTCTTGGATAGATGATCTTGTGCAGGGATACTGTAAGTTCAATAAAGCCTATTTTTTTTTTATTCCATACTGTATGCATTGTATTCATTTTTGTGCAACTATACCTTCATCATCAAGTACAAAATGATGTGTCTCATGTCTGAATTTCATGCAACTCAGATGATTTCGCGATGAGTTATGGCAGAAAAACCATTAGCTGCTTAAGTTTTGCACACCAGTGTAAATTTAAATAAATTTCAAACTCAATGTTTGTTAACTTTTAACACTCGAACAACCCTAAACCTATTTGCATAGAATGTAATTATAGGGAAAATAACTAAGACATTCAGACGTGTTTCTATTCTTAGTTGTTTCATAGGTTTAAATATCTGAAATTAAAATCTTAGGACATTTAATTTTGATAAATGTTGGTATTAATTTATATAACTTATCTATTAAAACTATATAAAACCATCCTTAATTAATATTTTCTTAATTAGCAATAAAATTCGCAAAGCCATGATTAGTAACAGGATGCTTTATCGTTTACCTTTCAGCTATTCTTTACGAATTATCTTGTCATTCAAACTCAAAGTATTTTTTTTCTTACGGTGGGGTACTTGGTGTCTAAAGCTTCGCCACAACAAGAGGTTGAAAACTGCTGTTCATTTAATGTTATCCAGTGGGTACTTCAAGTCAAGGAGGTGAGTAACCAAACTCCAAATATGAATATTTGCTTAATAAATTTTTTAAGTTTTCTTGAAGAAATCAGAGAATTTGTCTCGCTCCTGTGTAAATAATATCGTCAAATGGAATTTATTAAAATTTCTTAAAAAATTCCAATTTAATGGAAATTTATCGCATTTTAATTTAAAGGAGTACATAAAAATTCATTTTTTTTATTTAAAATATCAGAATAAAAATTTAAACATTTGATTTAAAGATGTAAGAAAAATATTTTACCATTATAGTAAAAAAAAAACATAATTTCTTTTCAAAAATAACATGGGCTTTGATTTTCATATTCATTAAACTTGAATGCTTGGTATTAAAATTCTCAATTGTTAAGATTTTGAGGTGTTAAAATCAAACTTTTATAAAGAATATCAAATTTTAATATTAAACACTCTATATTGCGAATAATAAGAATAAAATGTTATTTTAAATAATTTGACAAAAATGTTATTAAAAGTGCTAGTTTTTAATATCAACTAATTAGAAACACCATGCATTTATATTTTATCTTTTGATGTGAGTCTGTAATTAACTGATTTTATAATAATAAGGATTAAGTCGTGAAACAAGCATTTTACTTACAAATTGGTAAGGAATTCAAGTTATATTAAAAATATATATTAAATTATGTTGCAATGTATGTTCTGTTTATTGTTTTTTTAGCAATATAATAATGTAATTATGTTTCTCTTTGCTAAACATTGAATCCATACATGTACTTCTTTGAAGTGGTGTCTTATACAGAATGGTCATTAATATTCATTAGAAAGTCATCTAACTATAAGCGTGGTGTTGCACAAGCTATATATTCCTTAAGCGAACACTCGTGAAAAATACAACACGAAGAAATATTCCAGCGTCTTTGAAAAACAGGGGAAATATTTATTTTGTTGTGAAGTCTTACAGAAGATTGAAAATAATTACAAGTTTTGTTAAAAGTAATGTGCTGCTACTAGAACTTCTTTTGTCTCATTAGGTTAGTAAGATAGTAATGATAAGTATAATGGGGATATATGGTTAAAGTGCAAAAGATATGGTGCTTAGCAATGGGTCCAAGGAATTTTACAATTTTTAATAATTTTGTAACTTTTAATCATTTTAAAAACATTTGCCATTTTTTATATTTATCACTATCTTTATTTTTTCCTTCCCATAAGTAGAAATTAGCAAAGATTGAAAAATTGCACACAACCACATAATTTTCTTAGAATCTATTTTAAATTTCCACTGTTAAATATTGTCTTTATAATCTATTTTAAATTTCCACTGTTAAATATTGACTTTATAATATATTTTTTCTTAGAATCTATTTTAAATTTCCACTGTTAAATATTGCCCTTATATTTTGTCAAACAACAGATTTTTTGGTTTTTATTTGCCTGTCTTTCTTACGATTCTGATTACGTTTCGTTTGCGATAATGTGTTCCATGATAACCACCCATTTTTATTTTTGTAATAAGCTAGTCTTAACAACAACAACAGCAATTACCCTTTCACATTAATACCAATTTCTGCACAGTTATTCATGCCTACATATACACAAAATTATGCAGATATATTTTTCTCACGTGTATGTATGTAATCTGAAACCTCAACATTCATTTATCTTTTTTTTTAAACTTTTTTTTTTTAAAAAAAATTCTAGGATTGTTATAATTTACATTTAAAATTTTTAAGAATGTCAGAATTGAAATTTAGAATCTATATTATCTACGAAGGTCATAATTAATATTTAAACGTGTGAATACTTTTGAATATTTCAGCTCATACACAAAAGTTACTTTAGAAGATATTTAAACATCCTCATTTAGATAATTTAGTTAATCGAATGATTTTATTCAATTTTTTTTAAAGAAAACAACGCTGAACATTTTATTATAAAGCATAATGATAGAATTTGGCTATTTATGCAAATATGAGTTGTTCCTTATAATCATGCTAAAATAATTCGAATCCAAATCAATTACCTTATTTAAAATCAAATTAGTATTTTTTACTTCCACGATAGTAAGATTTCATATTTTGTAACATTTTATTTACTCAATTGACCTGGAACATTTAATGCAAAAATTTTATTTTTTATTAAAAATTGTGATGTTCTTCTTTATATTTTCTTTTTTTTTCTAAAAATTTGTAACTATGTAAAAATAGTAAAAAATCATGAGTATTCTTGAAAAATACGAACAATTCACGAAAACAATCTCTTATATTTTGCAACATAATCACATCTTGCTGTATTGATTTGTTATTTCTGAGAATGAAAACAGATGTGAAAACCAGTTCCAAGAGCCATAGATAAAAATTCTGGTTAGTCTGGATTTCACAGATATTTTTGCAGACAATACGATTCGTAACTATTTGGTTTCAAAAATTGTTAAGAAATAAGAGGAGCTTCTTTATTTTTTTTTTTACAGAACCAACAATAAAGTACGAAATGTGTATATGTTGAAGGAACAGTTGAAGAAACAAAAATATATTCTTTGTGTTATGATAAAAATTTAATACCAACTAAATTATTTTATGACTATCTTAAAAATACATTAGTAGAAAACACATTAAATATATAATACATAAAATGAAATATAAAAAGAAATTTTTTCTTATAATCTAATAAAAATATATAAATTGAATTACATATTGCATTTTTTGAGATAGAGTTGTTAATTATTAAATTTAAAACGATGTAAAATGTATAAAATTTAATGTTCTGAAAACATAAAATGAGATATAAGAAGGAAAATGTTTCTTATAATGTCATAAAAACATATAAAATGAATTATATGATGCATTTTTTGAAATAATGTTGCATTTTTTGAGATAATATTAATTATTAAACTTAAAACTATATAAAATGTATAAAATTTAATGTTCTGAAAACAGAGATTTAGTAAGAGTTTCCATTTACTGAAATAATTTATTGAATGAATATTTTTGTCAATGATTTACAATTGAAAGTATTTTTATTATGAATAAATTTTAACAATATTAATAAAAATATTATAAAAATTGAGAAACCATTTTCTAAAACCACATAATGCAATCACGTATCAACAAATGATCTAGTGTCTATATAAGTATCAATTCTTACATGAGAATGTTTTCTTAAAATACTTGCAATATTTGTATGTTAAATGAATTGAAAAAAATCTATAAATAATGTTTTTACCATATATGTTTATTTCTTATATAACATGAAATCTAACTAATTTTAGTGAAAGCATAATTAGTAAAGTTTGTATTAATTATAAAGCATTTGATAGATTTTAATATCAATGAAGAATTCAGATAAACGTGATTTTCTTTTTCTTATTTATTAACTTTTAAAATTCAAGGTTTAATAACCTTTTGTAACACTCTGTAGAAATTGATCTATATAAAAAACTAGAGTACATTATTATTATATTACTATATCATAATGTACTGTATTATCACATAACATATTATTTACTTCATCGATCAAGCTGTTCTCTTTTTTAGGAGAATTTGTCATACGATTTCTTGATAAGTAACACATTGCAAAATACATCAAATATACTGAATAATCTTCCTATCTGGTGATTTATTGGCTCACAAAATTTCTAAATCAGAGCAATGAACCTGAATGTGATTCAAAGCAACTTTTAATATATCAGCTATCATTTTGTCCAATTAGAATTCTCCAAATTCAACTGAAGAGTGATTATAGTTACTTGAAATATATAAATTTGCTTATGAAAAAAAATATTCTTCTGCCACAAATAATAATGATAGGAATTTTATAGTTATTTAAAATCCAAAATTTAATATTAACATGAAAAATTTGTGCCATAATTTTTTTTTTATTAAAAGGCATTTTTAATATCAGAACATAATATAGACAGCGGCTAATATCTATGTACCAGCTCTTCTGAGTGCGTGTGCATTCTTTGGGGAATGTTGCTGTCAAAAATTTAAAATTCGAAGAAAACTTCGAAGAATACACTTAGTCATAGTTACTATTTATTTAGTAATAAAATAGGAATACGTAATTATATTTATATAGCATAATTAATT
The DNA here is from genome assembly GCA_026290005.1 of Latrodectus geometricus. Taxonomy (NCBI): domain Eukaryota; kingdom Metazoa; phylum Arthropoda; class Arachnida; order Araneae; family Theridiidae; genus Latrodectus; species Latrodectus geometricus. The sequence goes on from JAPDSC010002267.1 coordinate 7,611, forward strand.
CAGTAAGTACAATTTCTCTTTAGATATTTTAAATCAATGCACTTTGAAGTTTCTAAGCATTATAAGTGTATGTTATAATAGTGTAATAAAAGTGATATAATAGTAATATTATGCTTTTTTTTCAGAATTATGTCCAAGTTTCATTTCCTGGTCTGTTTAACAGTGGAAACAACAGGCTGCTCTTCTGCATACATATCTATAAGAATAGAAGTTCAGAAGTTTCAAGATTTTTTTAAAAATAAATGAGTTTGTTACACTATACATAAAAGTCTTTAAAAATGTTGTCACATTTTTCATGTTAGAAAAAGTTTTACCATACCTTTTAGATGTTAAATGATTTACTATGTTGAAATATAAAATTAGTATTTTGTTTATGCAAAACATGTTGAAATAAATAACATCATCTGTATTTTATTTAAATTCAAACATCAAAAGAAAATACAAAAAAAAACATCAAAATAAGCTTCTACAAAAAAACACTAAACTTATTTTAAGCAACTAAATTAAAAAGAATTGCAAAATAGTTATCTCTTAAATATAAGAAGTACAATGAGAACAATGACGCATTTAAGAAAACTATAATAAAAGAAATAAAGAGCAAAAATCTTTACGATTAGCAAGCATACAAAATAAAATCAATCAGGAAACAATTTATAGATAGTACAATCGTAATTTTAAGGAACTTTATATAAATGGGTTTTGCAAGGATAGAAATAGGTCTATCATTCAATATCGACAGCATGTTTCGATAATTGGAACAAGTGTTAACCTTTAAACATTTCTACAATAAATGTGAATTCTCTACAATTATTCAGAGAAAGTTTCGGACACAGAAAAGAATCAAGACATAAAATCCATTTTTCATTGGATGGGATTCGGAAATCGGTACAACGTCTTAGGAAAGAAAAGCTTAGAGAATCATCAATGAAATTTTCAACTATCTATCAGTAAATTTTTCGTCATTCTTATAAGAAAAATTAAAAAAGCCTTGAGTGGCCTAAACTATAATGAGGTGTAGTATAGTGTATGAAACAAAAAAAGTAAAAGCATTTCATAAATGCAAATCAGATACCAAGCATGTTTAAGATTCAAGCTCTTTATTGGCAGAAAAGAATGCTGCTTTGTAATTTAACCTTTTGTACAAATAAAACTTTTGTTACAATGATTTCTAAATTATATATGGTTGCATAAAATCCACTTTTTATTGCATATTGACATTAATAAGTAAAAGCCATTGAATATTGAGAACATCAAATTCTCATAATGCTTCACCAAGCCACTTCATTCTTTGTGTGTAACAGATAAGATTTCAACAAAAAGTTTATTCTTCGTACTTTCCTTTTGAACACTATTTGTTCTGTATTCAGTTGCAAAGTCCTATTCTCTTATGCAGAAAAATATTTGTACTTTTTTCAAATAATCATGTATCTGCTTTGCTATAAATATTTATTTCTTTAGTCACATTGCCATCTGTTTTCATATTGCATCAGGATAGGCTCCAACTCTACATTGCACATCATATCATGTCATTCCTCCTTCTACTGAAATGAATGAATAACCGCAAAACATTTTCACCAGATTTATCAAAAGAAACATTTGAGATTGAACACATAAAAAATCTTGAGCAGCCTTGATCAATCAAACTATTTTAGTGGAATTGAAAAATGTCATACCATGAGTCTTCGATGACATTGATACCAGCTAAGCTTAGATATAAAAGGTATAGTTACGAACTACATTTCTTTAATATCATGTACCAGTGGTCATTTTTATTGTATTTTTCTTTAAAACAAAATCAAATTATCATATTCTTCTTTTATTTGTTCTTCAATGATTTATATAAAGCATTTATATTTGAAGTGAGATAACTACTTATCGATCATTCATTAAATTTTTATTTGAAAGAATATCAAAGTATTCTCTGTTTATATTCTCATGAACCGAAGTATTTTTGTATCATTATTATTATAATTTTTTTTAATTTACGCAACTTTATAACGATTTCTGATTATTTGCAAATAGAGAATAATTTTAATATAAAAATTCCTCATGTTTTAATAAAATATTGGTTACATAGTTTCTATTTCTATGAATTATTGTATTCTAATTAATCCTTTTTTTTCGTAAAAACAGAAACAGCATGATTAATAAGATCACCTTGTAAAGGAACATATTAATTTAAAAAGTACATATTAACTAATTTTAAGTATATTTAGCTAAAACTATCAATAAAAAAATAATATGAAATATTTTAAGACATGATAAAAAAACATTAAAATCTGTGAAAAATTTTCTTTAACATTTATTAAATTTACCAAAATTGAAAAACATTTTTGTAATAGAATTTAAAGACAACTACATATGCGTTTTAGTTTACTGATGTTCCTGTTTGAATGTAATTTCACCTTGTCAATATTTTTTTATTCTACAAAACTCACAAATCCCTTGCAAAATATTCAATATGAATTAAGTTACACTTTTTCAGAAATATTTTTTGTAAAATAAATTTCAAGATTGATTATATAACTGGACAGTCAATATAATATCAATGAAATGAATAATTCGGATTGTGAGTTAATTAGGGTTAAGTGTTTTTTGCTTAAGCCGTTTTTTGGCAATCCTTCCAAAACTCTTAAGAAACTTTTATTTGAAATTTTTACAATAATTAGCATTTTCTTTTCTGTCTTTCTTTTTTTTTGTTTAATAAACTTTTCGTCAGGCTTGAGTATGTTTAGAAATATTACTACAAATATTTTATTTATTTTTTGTATCATTCACCTTTGAAACGTTTAATGAATATTGTGTTCTACTGAATAAGAATATTTTCATTTAGAAAATAACAAAAATGAATAAATTCAAATCCATATATGTGCAACATATTTAAAAACTTAGAATCAGCTCAAATAAGTGAGTGACGGAGCAATACTTATGTATTTCTATTGAATTATGAAATTAATAAATTTTATAGACTGGAATATATTTTTCCTTTTTATTTAAGGGAATTTTCAATTGAAATTTAAAAAATCATTCTAAGCAAATTTATATGAAGTAAGCATCAATCATTGAAAAGAATTTGCGGAATTCGGATTAATCATGTTTCATTCAAATTTTTAAAATTACATGTACATTATAATTATTTGACACGTATTTATATTATTTTTAATTTTTGAGAATGTTATGAGCCAAAAAGATCGACTGATATCTTTACATTTTCTATTTCCCAAATACTTTAAATTAATTTAATCTTTATCATAAAATAACGAACGATCATATTTTAGCTTTTTTTTTTTTTTTTTTTTTTTTTTTTTTACAAAAAATTACATGAATCTGAAATAATATTAATATATACACTTAACTGCATTATTATGCATTTAAGTATATGACAAATATTATTTCAGATTCATGTACTCGTTTGTAAAAAAATGCTATAATATGACCATTCGTTCTCTAAAGATAAAGATGTATTGTGATAAAGGTATTAGGCAAAATCTCATGGAATTGTAAATAATACAATGGGATTTTGTTTAATACCTTCATCACAATGCATTCGTTTATTCATTGCGTCTTTATTTTCTAATACAAAAGTTGTCTTTTTTAAATATGGAAAAAATAATGTTAGGAAATTAGTATTCAGTGA
>JAPDSC010002274.1:0-12575 GCA_026290005.1 Latrodectus geometricus
TTTCAATGATTCAAATTATCACCAGAAATTGCAGACTTAAACTGTAGTCCCGTGTGCCAGCCGTGTTATATGCCAAAAGTGACCGTTGAGCGACAAACAAATCAAACCAGGAATTACAGGTATTCAAATAAAAAAAGGAAATATTAATATCCGTATTTCATTATTTTAAATTTTGAGAATTTTTCTCAGCCGGATGTTCTATCAGAGAAAAGTTTTTACTTATTTTTAATTGTAATAAGACTATTTCATAAAGCTGCCCAACCTGTCTATTGGTTAGCGTACCTGACTAAAGATGGGTGGGACCTGGGTTCGAATCCTGGCTCGGGCATGGATGTACTTTCTCTCTTTCTTTGTCCTTTCTTTGTGTGTGTGAATGGATGCCTACCCTATAAACGGGTACCTATGGCTTGTGTGTTCTGAGGAAGTCGGACTCCACACCAAATATGGTTCAGTTGGAAAAGTGGAGCAGCGCACCCCATATTGCCAGCCTGGCTGTCCCACAACTATTTCTTAAAATTTCGAATATTATTTCCTTACTAAAATAAAAGCTTAATTTTATTCTGAATTTTTTTTAAATGTACATTTTTACACTATAGTATTTTTTTCTTTCTTTCACTAAATTTACAACGAAAGATAAAATCAAAGATACTTCTAATTTTTATTTTTTTACATTGTTGAATAACATACATGTGTGTGATTTCATTATATTTCTGTAGAATGGTTTTTTAAGTTAAAACTGACTTTTGATAATTGAAAATTGAAATTTCATAATTGAAAATTGAAAGTTAAAATAATTATTAAAAAGCATTTTATATGTACTAAAACATATAAAAATACATTGGCACTTTTAACTTCCAAGAAAAGAATTTTTTAACATAAAATATTTTTAGAAAATACAATTGACATAAATATTGATATTTTAAAATAATTTGATTAGTTTTAACATTTTTCCTTTTCTTGTTCCTTCTTTGCGTGGTAAAGAAGGTATTCAAGTGTAATTAATTTAATCAGCAAGTGCAAAATTTAAATTCAAAATCAGTCGAATTTTCTATGCAAAATTCATTATTTTTTCTTTAAAATGTAGGTTGCCAAAGTTTTAACTCATAGTCATTCAGATTTATATTCACTGAAGCCCTAAGCTATTGAATAGAATTATATATTTGAATATCTCTATAATAGAACCTTATTAGTTTTTTTTTAAAATGTATTGAACATCTACTATATGGTAATTTAAGAAGCAAAAAATCTAGGTGTTCTACAAAATGGTAAATCCTGAGATACTGCATATTTATCTGACAATATTTATGATACTATAATTCCATTCTCATATTTTTATGCTGTGTAATCGAAGTTGCGTAAAGCAAAATTTGAAATAACTTACATATTTATTATAATAATTGCAAATAGGAAGATAAATTATTAAGAAATGTGACATACATCATTTATTCTTTACATATATTCTTAAATCTTAGCGTACATTAATTTATTTTATTCAAAAGGACGTTTTTGTGGTTATATGTTTCCTATTGATTATTAATAAAGATAAGTACTTCTAAAGGAAATTTTTAAAGGAAATTTTTTTATCTGTGTTTTAATTATATTCTGAAAGTTATAATATTATTAATCCAGTTTCATGAAATTTTCTTCTTTTGGAGCAATTTTTTATTACTTTATTTTAGTCAAAATGATTAAAATTTCACATTTTTTTTATAAAAGAAAATACAGAGTGTTAACAAAATATTCTTTGCTTCATAAAATGATTTAATCTCTATAAGAAAATGAATAGGAGGCCAAATAATATTAACGTTAAAATTTTTGCAGAAAAATTTTTCTTTGGATTTCTTAATAATAAATAATTACATGCAGCGAATTCCTAATCATGTATTTGTCAGCCCAAACAATATTAATTAGATAGTATATTCTTTCTTTTGAATTTATTTGTTTAAGCAATATTATATGTATGTAAATCGACTTAGGCAATCTGTAAAAAAAATTAGGACTCAATGAACATTTTGAATAATTATGGAAAGAATTTTTAAAAATTATGAAAAACATGTTTATTTAAAAAATTAAACTTTTTTCTAATACCTTTAATTTTTATTCATTGAAAAATTATATATTGCTTTACAATTATTTTGAACATGCAGTTACACACACATATTTGTATATATTTTATATTTGTGTGTGTGTGAGTGTATTCTAAAACGAATTATAAAAATTTAATTGAGAAATTATCAGAGATGCTCTACTTTTTTATAACATCCAAAAGGAGATTTTGTTATTTCACGGTATGAGAGAGAGAAAAAAGATAGCTTTTATTTTATTTATTTATTTTTATTTTATTTATTATTTTTTGAAAACAGGCCGAGAAGTTAGTTACGAAGTATCTGATGATTTGAGTTAATATTGCTAATGTCATTATATTGAGAAAATAAAAATAATAATTCATATTTTTTAATTTACAATTTTTTTTTCACACAGCAACAATGAAATTAATTATTGCAACACTTTTTGCTTTAATAACATGGCAGACAGTGGTCACTACAGTTGGACAAGAAATTGAAGGTCGTCATCTGAGACCAAATGGGAATAAATGTGACAGGCAAAGTGGATGCACTTTAAGAGGTTATATTGATGAATCCGATGACACGTATTACAAGCCAGATGAAGCAAAATCAGTTCCAGCAGACACTTATCGAAGCATAGATAGTGGCAGTCATTTGAACACTGGGGATGTTTTCAAACTAGGTGGAGGGGATAATTCAAAACCTGGAGGCTATGATGGAAGACCTGCGACTCTGGACAAAGATAGAAGACCCTCTGGAGATAAAGACTGGAGAATACCTGTTGATGTTCACGATACTAGAGGTCCTTCATCAAGTGGAGGTTACAACAGAAAACCAGATAATGTGGGAAAAGATTATATTCCAAAACTAGGAGAAGATTCTCCTCCCATTTATGTTCCGAAACCAGATTCTTATCGGCCCCAAAGTGGTGGTGGTGGTGGATACAATACCAAACCTATTCGGGGTGGTAATAGTGGATACAACCCAAGACCTGGAACAGATGGATTTCTTCCAAGACCTGAAAAGGATAGAGATAGTTATTTACCAAAGCCAGTGGAAGAGAGCTTTCGTCCTAACCCCAATGCCGGAAGAGATCCTGTCGTCGGAAATGTCCATAGACCCAAACCAGTGATTGATGGAGATTATGATGACTCGAGATTAACTCCAGGTGGTGGTTATTATAAACCAGAAGGTCAAAATCGCCGCCCAGTCGGTCCAGAATATCCTAACAAAGATCTCGGTGGTTACCATGATCCTAAAGATGAAGATTACAACGATGGTAAAGGCATCGGAAGTGGCATCAGGGACAGAGATGATTACACAGATGATGTGAAGCCGATTCCTGTCATAGAAGATGGTAACTGTATTTGTGTCCCTTATTATCAGTGTCAGGACGGGCACATTGTAACTGACGGGTCTGGAATAATTGATGCAAGAAAGAAACCAGAGCCTGAGGAAGAACTCCCTTTAGTAAGCAATACACATGCAATTTTTTTATTGTAAAATTTTTATATTTTCACTTTTTAAAAGCCTTATAATAACTGTAGAAACATATATTTTGATTGGTAAATTTATGTCGTTTTAATTGATATAAGCATTTTAAGTAAAAATGAAAATGTTTTTAGGCAGCATGTAAATATAAATTTTATATTTGATAAATTTCAGACCCTAGAAAACTTTTGTCTACATTTGTTCTATTTATAACTAATTTTGATTTTTTTTTAAAGTAAAACTACTCAGTGGAATGGTTCAAGTATTATTCTGAATTAACTAGAGACAAATTTTTTGAAAAGTGAATTCAATTAATCTATTTAATAAAACCTTAAGGGAATTAAACTTAATAAATAAAAAAGATATGTTTAAATTTTACATTTAAGAATTCAGATTTAAAACTATGTCGTAAAGTCTTTACTTACAAAAAAACATTTTTAGGATGGAAAATTTAAACCACCATCTTGTGGACCATTTCACGTATGCTGCAATACACCAGAGACCTCTACCGTCAAACCTTATGAACACAGATGTGGGGTTAGGAATCCAAGTGGAATCAACAGCAGAATTCTTTCTCCTAGCAACAAAGGCGAAGCAGATTTTGGAGAGTGGCCTTGGCAAGTAAGTAATTAAATAACTTTCAAATTTGAATAAATGCAAAAAGTTCAATACATCATTTATAATTTCATGGAATCCACATAATCAGAACTGACTCAATTATCTACTAAAAGTAATTTCTCTCGGAAATCTTATTTCCATTTGTTTTATGTATTACTTATTTACTTTTATGTATTTATTCCTACTAACTTAATAAGGAAAAGGTCTGTCTTGTGTCCGGAAAGTAATATGCTCTCATTATAACTCAGCCAAAGATCATTTTACTTAGAAACCTATGCACGTTTTGCATTTGTAGGTCTTAAAGTCCCTCTGTTGAAGTAAGTGAAAAATCAGATAAAAGAACCAATAAAGGAATCTACCTCATCATCAGAAGATTGTCAAAATTACTAAGCTGTCGACTATGAACTCAAAATATATTTATATTCCATAAGTATTCGAAATGCTTGATTTTGGTTTAATAATACCCTGAGTTAGTGAAGGTAATATGACTTTTCTCAAATGAACCGGTCCAATATTTATTGTGTTGCATGTAGCCTTTCAAAATATTAGGATTCTAACTTGTATATATTTAATAACCTATATCTTTTTAAGCATATACGAAAATCATTCTATGTTTGGGCTACAATACAGTGTATTAGACATCCGGAATAAAAGCGAACATTGACCACACATGTTCTATAAATTCTAAATTTTATATCCCCCAATATTCTTCAAATCAATCATTTTGATGCTTCAGCGATTCGCTGCTTAATTATCCATACTGCTTTGTTGGAATTCCTAATACGATTCTGCTAAGTTTGCCGACGAATGATTACCTCTATGGATTTCAATTTAACAGCTTATAGGTTCAAATTCCATTCAGGTTTAAGGGTTTGTTGCGATTTAGAATCCACTTTTTATTTTTGGTTCCATTAGCTGACGAATGCAAAAAGTTTCCGGTGAGATCAAAAACACCAAATTAACATATATGGTTGACTATAATTCCTCCTTACTTCGTGTCCCGTTTCAATGTAAAGAATATTTAAAAATATTTTAAAATGTCATTGTATCATTTGAATCCTCCAAAATTTGTATCATTCTTCTTTCACAGGCAGCCGTTCTAAAATCAGAAGGAAAGATAAACATCTTTATGTGCGGCGGCGTCTTGATAGACAAACTTCATGTACTTACAGTAGCTCATTGTGTGTTTCATTTATAGTGAGTACTCATTCTTTGTTAACAAGTGGATTCTTTAAAAGAAAAACTGTTACGTTATGTCATCAGTAATACCACTATGAAATAATTCTTTTTCCTTTATAAGGTAAACAAGAAAGTTCTTGCCGTTTTCGCGTTGCCATTGAATAAAGTGAGAATGAGTGTGCAAATTAGTGTATGACATGGTTGAGACTCCTGTCAGTTAAAAATTGGAATATCATTCTTTATAAAAACAATCCACCATGCACAATCATTCATCGTAACTCGTACAATAGCGAAGATAAATGGACATGTCGAAGTAACTCGTTCGGCGTCGTTTGCTTTATGACTTCAAAATGGGCTTATCAGCTGCTGCATAAAGTCGCCAAATATCTAGTGATTGGGTATTGTGCTGTGAATGAATATATTCTCAATACACGTTGATTTCACAACTTCAAGTCGTTATGTTTGTCTCTACACCCACACAAGATTATGCTTTGTGTCTGGTGGGCTAGTCGTCAAGTAGTTCCCTATGACCGGTGACCAACAGGCCAAACGGTCACTACTGACCTGTACTTGCAACAGTTAAAACATTTACAAAAGACATTGCAACAGAAGGAAGGGGTCCTGGTTAATCGTGAGAGTGTAATGTTCTTTTCTGATAATGTGAGGCCGCATGTTCAGCTGGTGGTCAGGAATACCTTACACAATCTTGGTTGGAAGACTTTGTGTCATCATCCTTACTTAACCGACTTTGCATCATCAGATTACCATCTCTTCCATTCTCTATCATCTTTGTGGAAAATCCTTCACCAATGAGCACACTTGTGCCACGGACTTCTTTAAATCCAAAGCTTCCGAGTTTTGACGTAAAGAAATCCGTGACAAAAGAATACCACAACTTGAGACACGTTGTTGAAAGTGCTGGATGCCAATAGTGATTACTTCGAGGCTACATTTTCTGTAGATATCGTATTCTTTTGGATCATTTAAATGCCAAGAACTTTCTTGTTTTCCTTATAAATGAATGTTTTGAATTATTTAATATTTTTCTTAATGTGAATTTGTACACAGTAAACGTAATTGCAGTTGTAAGCTCTGTATGCCTCTTTTTACTATCAATTTTTTGCTATCTCCGCTAAATTACTTATAAATCCAATAACATATAATTATCTCATATTTATTTTGGATTTACACATTTTTGCTATTTATTCTCAAATTTCATTATTATATTACAAGATTTAAATAAAAAATAATTTAGTTAATAAAAATTAATTTACGTAAATTTTTTTTATCGTAGATTTAGGTAAAAAAAAAATGGAGTTTATTGTTGATAAACCAGGAACGGGATTGTAGATATTCGTAGAAAGGAAGCAATTATCAATGAAATATTTAATAGGCTAAATATTCAGAAGCTCAAATTAAAATCCCTCGAAAGAAAGCTTCTTGTAGTGTAGTTCTCTGGTTGGAAAAGTATGTACTTAATGTGGTTAAAATTATTCAACAGAGCTGAAATTGGACAAATCGGACTAAATTAAGTACTGGGTGCATACAAATTATATAAAAAGCAAGTGATTTGCTTGTCAGGGAAGCTGAGGACAAAAGGGACAGTATGACATCCATTGTAATTATGTTAATGTTTCCAATGCCCGACTACGAGCATCTTTCAGCACAACAAGGGCCTAAAGTGGTGGTACTTTCATAGTATGACCCTCAGTAGGTATGCATTTGTGGCTCTGAAAACGGTTCCTCATAATTTAGAAGCATAGATCAAACAGATTTCTAGACTTGGTGAGCCATCCTAACACATATTACATCAGATGGAGGACATTGCAATCATAATATGTTTTACGTTCCCAGCCATAATTATTGAATATTAGGGATCTCCGGTAAAATAATAACCTTAGCAAAGTGGATGGTAAATAATTTGCAAGATCAAAATTTCTCATCAGCAAAGATATTTCAACACTATCAAACACTTTCCAATGTATTGAGTCGCTAATGAAACAATTAAAAGGTTTAACTTTCATAGAAACAAAAAATTTTCTATTTGATGAATAAAATATGTTTATGATACATTGTCATATTAATCATTGATAAGCTCCTATCTTTTATTAAAAGCTTCAGAGGAACATTAACATTTCTTACTGTATACCCAATACATTAATATCAAAATATACATAAATATCTAAGAACTTAATGCAATAACTTCGAAGGGAGTTACAAAATGTTAATATCAAAATCTGAATCCCATAGAAAAGCGTGGCTGGAATTCTTTGACTAAAAGATACGGGGACAAATACGAAACTCAAAAAACAATGCAAAGTGTTTTCGGGACACTTAAATATGAATAATATATTCAAGCATAAAATTGTACTACAGAGATTTTTACATTATTACTGGTTTATATCTAGTACTTATTGTCGAACATTTTCAGAAATACCAATAATTTCCCTAATCGTATCACGAACTACAGAGATTTGTATCATCAAAGTAATATCAGAATCTACAAACAACCCATGTCACTAGCTTTAATAAGAAGTATCACATTTGTTATCTGAAGTGGGAAGGACAGAGCCACCTATTGATTTGTGGCAATAATTTTTTAAATTATTGAGATTCTTATCGATGTTTTATATTTCACTTCGAAATGCTTAGTGAAAGTCCAGACTATGTTTAATAATACGCAGGTATCAAATATTAAATGTGCAATATTTCTTATTAATTCGAATTATGAAAGATGACATGCTTAGATCAGAGATTTATTTGTAACTATTGAATTGTAATCATTATGTTCTAATATTTATATGCGCTTTCTAATGTAGTAAATTCAACGAGTTTCCCCTCAAAGTCCGATTGGGTGAATGGGATACTCAGACGACAAATGAGTTCCTGGCGCATGAGGACTACAGAGTGTCCAAGATCCTTGTCCACCCCGAGTACAAGAACACGAGCTTGTGGAATGATGTCGCCATCCTGCGCTTGGAAGAGGCAGTGCTCTTCGCACCTCACATAGACACCGTCTGCCTGCCCAAGTACGATGAGGTATTTGCCGAACAGAACTGCGTGGTGACTGGCTGGGGAAAAGATGCTTACAGTACGTTCTGAACCTTTCATTTAAATTGATTCGAATTATAGTAAGATAATTAATTAAAGTAAGATAACTTTTAATTTCAAGAAAAACTTTCGTATAAACTTTTCATTGATTTTTCTTGCAACAATTTTTTTTTAAAAGTAAAATTTCTTTTATTCAGTCCTACAGCGTTCTTTACACTTAATGATTTGGTTAATTTGTTACTCAACTTTTTTGGATATTGGAGCTAATTAATCCTCAATTTATTGCTTAAAACGAATTCAGAACGATTACAAGTATTCACACTCGGACCCTTGAATTATCGAAATGAAATTTAGAATGTTAGCCATTTATAACTATAAATATAATAAACTTTGTAGTTAATGGCAGTTGAAGACATTTGACGTTTCAATAGCATATTAAGCTCTGCATTGTAATTCAATTCCTCATCTAAATTTGCTGCCTCTTTTTCATCTCTATCTATCGATTACAAGTTAAAATTTAAAAATCATATTATAATGAATAATATAGGAATGGTAGCTAAACATTTAGGCAATTTATGAGTATTATAAGTTGTTGTTGTTACTAATGACACTTGGCACAGCCAAGCCCACCCGTCAGGGACTGGGCACAAGAAGTCAGAAAGAGCGTATTCCGTTGTTGAAAAGAACACCCCCTACGAGGGTGGATGGACCAACAAATGAGAAAAAGGTTTTCAAGTTGTTCTAAACATGACATCTGGTGCATCTTTTTGGAACATACAAAGCGTCTTTACCTTTCAGTGGAACTCTTCATTAACAGTCGACCGTATTCATGTGTTGTAAGTGAGAAAAACTGGGAAATTCCTGAGCCAATCCAAGAAATGTGTTTACAAGAAGCCGAAACGCAACATCTTCTCATTGTTCAACAACGACTGAAATTGAACTGTAAAACTTCCGAGCAAAAATGTACGTTTCTACCACTCCATTTATTTGAAACCACTTTAATGGCCGTAGTCTGTTGTAGGTACTTTAATATCCATCTTGTGTTGTGATCTTTCCATGAGACCTTTCATTGGTAGTAAACCATATTCACATGTTATAAAACAGGAAACCTGTAAAATTCCAAAGCACCCATCCAACAGATGGACACGAGGTTGTTATTGTCTTTGGGATTTTCCTTTCCGAAAAGCAAGATCTTGACTGTGGTACACAGTGACATCAATTCCAGTTGTTTCTCGTTATTAGTTGTAACAACTTTCCACTTCATTCACATCCTTTCTTAAGAATGCTAGAAATTAATTACTATTATGGGAGAATTTAATAATAGGAATAATATTAAAAAAATATTCATTTATGGTAAACTTTTTAAAAATATTGATTGTGCTACTAAATTATTTCCTGAAGTAAAAAACTACAAATTTTATCAATTCTGACAATAACAGTTTCATTAAGCAATTCTATAAATCACATAAGTAAGAAATGGAATTATAATTTATTGTAGTCGGCACACAAGAAATTTAGCACCAATTATGACCAATTATTCTTTACTTGTCTTGCATTTCTTTGCAGAGGGCGGCACCTTTTCAAACATCATGAAGGAAGTGGCATTGCAGGTGATTGACAACTATAAATGCGAAGAAATGTTGCGCAAGACTAGACTGGGTCGCTTTTACCAGTTGCATGAAGGATTCTTATGTGCTGGAGGAGAATACGGACTGGATTCTTGTAAGGTATGCATACATGCACATATTGAGCTTAATGAAATTTGTTGAGATGCAAATTTCAAACGTATTTTCTACTTTAAGTGCTTATCACAAAGCATTAAAGTAATTTAAATAAAATATACCAGGTACTTTATTTTTCTTTACATTATTGACTGTCTGTCGCACAGGAGCATACAGAAATGTCATAACAAACTATAAATAACGATAACAAATAAATAGATAATTCAAATATGTAGACATTATTGAAGCCATATTCAATTTATTTATATGATTTATCTATTTGTTTTTTTTAAAACTAATTTTCTATATTCATTTCCTAATTTTTATAAAATTGTATTCCTATAACTAACGTCATTTAAAGTGTTTGGAGTTCATATTGTTTTGAAGGTATTTTTTTTTTTTTAATTACACAAAATTGATGCGAAAAAAAATTTCCTCTATGGATAATGGTCTTGTGTATGAATGGAATTCCAATGTATGCTCAGACAAATTGATAAGAAAAAAATTAAGCTTATGGATGATTTCTGTGGGTTGATTCGTAATTTTTCTCGGCCTGATAGGCACACATAATAAGTCACTGCACGTATTATTTTGCTGATTTCAATTTTTTTTTAAAAAAATATATACCTATTTTCTATAAACTGCCGCCCAACCTGTCTAGTGGTTAGCGTAACTGACTACGGATGGGGAGGACCTGAGTTCGAATCCGGCACGGCTTGTCCTTTTTGGACCTTGCGCCAGAAAACCCAACCAACCAACCTGAGTTCGAATCCCGGCTCGTTCATGGATGTACTTTCTCTTTCTCTCTGTCTGTGTTTCTTGATCTTTCCTCAGATGTTGTATGAATGTGGCCCGCCCTATAAACGGGTTTGTGGTGGTGTGGCGGGGGTGATGCTACTCATACCTCCGTGACTTGGGTCACAGGCGCCCACCGGGTAACGATAAAATGAGTTGCAGTTTCTGGCCTTTTTGCGGCAAATGGGTTAATGTACTTACTTGCTCAAGGGTGTCCACCATTAGAAATAAAAAAAAAATTCTAAAAACTTCAAAACTAGATTCATACAAAGCCAATTAAAAAATTTTGTATCTCTATAATCTTTAATCTTTTATCTATAAAATTTTAAAACTTTAAAACTAAAATAAAATTTAATTTAACTAAACTTAAATTAAATTAAATTAAACTTAAAAAAAATTAAATTAAACTTAACTAAAATTTTAAAAATTATAAAATTTTAAAATTAAAAATCTCTATAATCTTTTATCTATAAAATTTGAATTTTGTGTGATTAGCCGTTTTTATAGCTTCATAAGAAGCCAGCTCTTTTTCATTCCCAGTATGCAGGTCCCAGGCTCTTTTCTTTCCCACATGCGTTGGAATTCCCTCTTCAGGAACTACTCAAACTGACACCGCATTGCGAAGAACTATTGTAAAACAACCGAAGATCTGTCCCTGTTATGTCTTCACCTTTCACAAGTATTTACTTGTTAAAGTTCTACTGCTATTGCTATTTACTTGTTATTCAACAAGTATTTACTCGTTGAAGAGGAAGGAACCGGTATAATACCAAGGCATCCACACGACATGGATTTTGCAAAAATGGGATATCCAAATCCTTTTATTCAAAAATGGCTGATTTCGAACTTGAGGTATACTCTAGAATATTTTATACTATCACCATGACACATGAACTTAGGTTTCCCAGACGGAGAGTATTAAAAAAATTGAGCACAAATTTATTAAGCAATTGTTTTGTGGATTTAAAGTACATTCTTGTGCCTCTATTGACATGCGTATCAAAGAGTGACCAACATGACCATGTACACATATCTACTGGAGTTACGAACACATTATTAAATTAGCTAAAATGATTATTAAAACTTCTTGAAAAGTGTTAATTAGTACATCATTTCGCATTTTCTTCAATAATATTCCTCTTTATTGCTTATATTATTTAATAATTATATATTTTATAAGAAAAACCAACTATATCCTCTATAAAAATCCCACAAATTCAAAAAATTAAGAATCTAGGTGATATTTAAAGTCTGACAATATCATAATTTGGAATAGTGCACAGTATAGTTTGCTTAGCTTCTATATATATTTATGGTAGTCCCTGCTTGATTATATTTTGATAGTCATAGAAAATGGTATTTGATACTCGAGTATTAGGATTGTCACTAAGGCATTAGAAATCATAATATTGGATATCTACATATCTCAATCAGTTGGTAAAAGCTTCATCTGTTAAGACAAAGATTATGTGACTCCGATACCTAAATTTGAATTTGTTATGGTTTCAGTTATCAAACGATTGATAAATTCAGTGTACTGACTTTCGAGATACGATTAGTAATTACGTCTAGAAATTACAGTTGCTCCCCCTGTTTTCTACACAGGTGTAGCTTCAAAAGTACTGAATTATCGTTTGAAAATCCTGAACCTCAA
>JAPDSC010002285.1:0-25875 GCA_026290005.1 Latrodectus geometricus
TATTTGAACATTAATATCTTTTACTTTTTTATTACTTTTAATCTATTTTAATCTATATTATATCTATTAATTTTAATTATTTTTTAAATGTTAAGATTACTCCAAAATGTAAGATATTAAATTATATCTGAAGCAATAATTTTTTTTATGGGTATGTTAGCTTGTCTTTTGTTCTGTTTTTTAGTGATTACAAATTTTGTTTCATTTGTTTTATTGACAAATGAATTTGTTTAACAGACAAAATCCTCTAAAAGAAATGATGAAATGCAATCATGCTTTTACTCGAATATTGTTTAAATTAATGTGTCATGTTTCTAGAAATTTTTATGCGGTTATTTTGACATTTTAATGGGCAATCTTATCATTTAATGGAGCTTTTTTCAAAGCCAGGTACATCCACAGTGAAGTATAAAAGGCTACTGGTTTTGCCCTGAAATTTAAGACATCTTTTACTTCAGTTGTATCGAAGATTGCTTTCTTTCTGCGTCATATCACTATGTCTACCAAAGTTATTCTATTTTCTTGCCTGGCATTTGCTATATTGGCGATAGGTTAGTACTATTTTTCACATATCCTTTTTAAAATTATTTCTTACATATACTTCATGATTATCATTTTTCTTCATACTAAATAAATTGTATATTTTTATCTTCTTACATAAAATTTTGTGCATGGCAAAAAATTATTGATGTAAATAATTCTGTATAATTAATTTATTATTACTAATCTTTTGGATAGTACAAAAATTAAATCTGTGAAGTGTGTTTTGATGAAGGAAATAATTGTTAAAGTATAGTAAACGTTTCTATCTATAATTGTTTTATTATGTTTATGTTACCAATTAAATTCAGCTAATATATTTGTTTCGTCAATGTTCATTTGTCTTTTTCAATTCTAACTGGAATACTTCTTTTAAATGTTGAAAAAAGCTGAAAATAAATAAAATATTTTATAATAAAAAACGAAAACTAAAATTCAGAGGATAATTTGGTTAATGGGTCAAGAAATCAATAGAGTTTTTTAAAATTCTGTAAAGAAGATAATTTATTAAAAAATGATTACGGAATAAAAAATATTAATGAGAGAGCATAACTCCTAAAAATATGTTACAAAAATGGCGAATATATAGTTAAGATCTCATAATATTCATTTTATTCTTTATAAAGTAAGATCGTAGTTCATTAAATAAAATAAAAATTTTTCTGATGTCTAAAAATTTATTGAGAATTTAATAAGACGAGAATATTAAATCTTACAAAATGCTCAATAATAAGTAGGTATTTATTCTACTCACCCAGTTAGACAATATTAAATTTTTTTCTGAGAATCTAAATTGTAGTGAGCACTTTGGAATTTATTCTATCTTAGCCTTTTTACTTAAGCACATAAAAATTTGGTAAAACAATTAAATTACAAAATGATTAAATTTAAGAATTTTTCAACATTTCTTGTAAATGAATTGTATTTTCAAAAAACATTTAATTTATAATCAGATCAATATAATAAGTTAATATAAAAAATTATCAATTACTCTTACAAGGGTTATTTTTTATAGCTCTAGCGGTTGCTGATCGTATGTATACAATTTTTATATTTTGTTGAGTAATAAAATAGTATATAATATGATGCATCCTAAACTTGTATTTATAATTTTAATGCTTCACATTGGCAATTATGTATGATATCTAATTAAAGTTTTTTTTATTAACTAATTAATGTTCCTCGGAATAAATTAAATTTGATTTAAATAGTAGTATAATTTAAATAGTAATAAAAATGATTTAAATAGTAGAATATCTATTCTTATATATTTGAAGTTTTCTTTTACTATTTGAATTAATTTTTGCTTTGAAATTCATGATTTTAAATTTTTATTTTTTATGCAATTATTTCATAAAATAAAAAATAGATTCATTAAAATTTTTTATACAAATTATTATTATTTCAATGCATGAGATTAATCTATTTCAAATTTTCTAAATAATATTGCTTTTAATTTCTATAATTTTATTCTTTTTATCATAATTAATTTGACTTAAAAATAATAAGGTTGACTAGAATCATATTGCAAATATTTTTATGACATACATTGGATGAATTATTTGTATATATATATATATATATATATATATATATATATATATATATATATATATATATATATATGTGTGTGTGTGTGTGTATGTATGTATATTATATTTTATTAAAATGTCTTGAAAAGTACTTTCAGAAACTATGTTTTTCTACGTTTCAAATGTGCATGAAAAAGTTTTATTAGATAATATTTATAAAAATAAGGAATTGTATTCATTTTAATAAAACAAATTTTGAAAAAATTGTATTTATTAAAAAAAATTAGTAGAATGGAATGATGGTTCAATTCATATTAACAAATTTGATTAAAAAACTAAAATATTTAAAATATAATTTTTTTTTGAGGAGAACATGATAAAGTTTTGTTTTAAGACCATACCAAAGAAATTAATATTCTTAAATTGTATTCTTAAACATATGATTTATATGTTTTATATATATATATCGTTATAATGTATAAATTTCATGCTATATTATATGTTTATATGTAAATAATTATTTTGACAATGACTTGTCGCTAAATATTTTAGCTGAAGCTGAAGGAAGTAAGTTTAGATATTTTAAAAATTTTTAAACGAGTAAAAATGCTTAAAATAATAACATTTTCTTGTTAAATAATAACAGCAGTGTGGAACTTTCAATTGACTAAAGATATATGAAAACATTGAAACCAAAATTTGATAAAATATGAATAGATATGCATAATAATATACCAAAGAAAAAAGTTGTTAGTGAATAAGAATCGAAAAACAATTTTTGCAAAGCAATTTTTTTTGTACAAGCAACCAATTTTAAATTTAAGAGACATCATTGATATTTAAAAAGTGATAACTTATATGATTAGATATACAAATAGGAAAACAAAAATTCTTTTAATTAATAAATTTTATTTAAGAGAAATCTATAATTTTAAATATAAGAAATTCTTAATATATACCACAAAGCTATAACTTTTTATAAAATTTTTATCACTATTAGTTATAAAATTATAATTGTTTGGAAAATTTTATAATGTTATTAGATACCATTATAAATTTTTCTAAAAAATTTTTAAAATTAAGAAACTAAGAATTAGTATTGATCATTTACCTATAATCATACATGCATTCCAAAATTGTTATGCATATATATATATATATATATATATATGCGTGTCCGTATATATATACATACATGCGTGCTTGTATAGATATAATATTTTTGAAATATGCTTTTCATTGAACAATTGATTAGTTATAATTATTAAATTAGTTATTGACTTTATAAAATAAAATTATTCAGGCATTTATGATATTTGCATTACCTAAAAATTAATTGCAATAATAATTTAATGTGATTGTAACAAAAATATAAATAATTAAATAGTTTTTAAATTATTTTAAATAATTATTTGAATTTTTTTTACTAGAATTTTATTGAAATCCATTTCAAAGAATTTAATATATGAAATGCATCTTAAAATAAATTTCCACCCACTCTGAAAATTCTGTAATATTTATTTTAATTCAATAAAATTTTATGAAGTTTAATTTTATTATTTGAATTAATATCATCTGAGAAATAAAAGCATTTTTGAAAATTGGTAAATGTGTATGCATTCACACTTGCTTTTTTCTCTTACTTGTTAAAGCAAATAAATTTATACTACTCTTATTTTATAGCTGTTGCTGACACTGCTGCAAATGTCTTAAATGCGGCACTTGGATAAAGACAGATTTGAGACACCTAAACTATGTAAACAGTTTTTTATTTGAGCAATGTTGATGTACGTGGTATTTGTATAATGTAAATTTTTATTTTAAAACTAAATGAATTTTTAAAAATAAATATAAGCATTTCTTAAATTTAATTCCTCCAATTGAAATTTGAATAAAAGTTTGTTTCAAAGCTATTTGACTTTATCAATTCGAAAATTTTTACTTGTCTTGCATTCCGAATTTCTGACGTTTCTACCCATAAATATCTTAATCATCATTTCTTAAGTTTCGAAGTGAACCACACAGATGAATAAATCAAGATTCTACAGAACTGACATTAAATATACCATTGAAATCATAGAATTATTATTACAATTATGGTTTTGATTTTTAATTAAATATGATTTTTTTGAAGTGAAAAATAATAATAACTCTTAATTATATCCAAAAATATTCAATGGTGTTAGTTTTTTCATATAAATTTATTTTTAAAAATGGTACCCGAAATTAAAATATGCATATTAAGTTGTAAATCATTTGTTTGATATTTCCTATGAATATTTAAAGTATTTCTCATAGAAAGTATTTAAAATGTTTTGAATACAAGACATTTTTACTAGACAAGACTTGTTTGTTTAAAACAACAAACAAGATCTTTTTAAGAAAGATTTTATATGGAATATCAATACTTATATTGAAGAAAATTTTTTTTTGAAGAATTATTAATGAAGATAAAAAATTTGAATAATAAGAAAAATATTGTATAAGTGAAGAAAAAATAAATTCAATATAAATTCAAGAAGTTTCTATAAAAGATGTTTAAAGGTACTTTAAATTTACATTTATATCAATACTTTTAAAATATAAAAAAGTTTAAATTGAATAGACTTGATATGTCATATAGAATGTGTTCATTTATTACTTCTAATTGAGAAGTTTGGATCTAGGTATACACAAGGAAGCAATTTGTTGGAAAAGTACTATTCATTATAAGACTATCGAGTCGCTTCTACAAATACACAAAGTTAGAGATCTTACAGAACATTGTCGTCCTAGTCAACGCAATCAAACAGAGCTACTATTATCTCACCGATGCATAATTGTCAAAACTCTTCAGTTTATAGGACACATTCTTTTTGAAATAGGATGAAGGATTTCAGGTCAAATTTGTCTAAGTGAATTAAATTGGTCTAATTGTTTATACTCTTTAGATATCAATAAAATGCCCCACTCAAACAATTAAACATTAAATATTGTATGCTGAGTGTAACAATGGAATGAAAAATGTTAGGAGTCAAGTGATAAGTTCTAGATTTGTGAGTGTAGTATGAACTATATTTGTGATACAAAGAAGGAGTATACTAAGCTCTTATCCTAGAAAAGATTTGTTGTATTTAACTTTACAGAAGCTTTGTAAGCTCTTAGTAACAATTTTTTTAAGAGAGAACTAGGACTCTACTTTCGTATTTAATCCTTTCCTTTTCTTCTGTAAATTTTATTATATATTGGTATTGGTTTTTATTTATTTTCTTTTAAGCAATTATCTTCTTAGATAATAGATTTATTTATATTGCCGTTATTTATATTGCCTAAAACTAAAACCACAATTATTTGAAAAAATTCACATTATAGATAAAGTGGTTTGAAGATATTATTTAAAATCGGCATAGATTAACATATAGATTTGCATATCATTCAGGAGAAGAATTTTTAATTGCTTATGAATTACTGGATTTTATATTTTTAATCCAGAATTAATTGGATACTTCTTTATTTTAATGGATGATAAATCAAAACCATATAATCATATTCAATGGAGGATATATTTGTTATTGAAACAATATAGAACGTAACATACTAGCATATTTACTTGAAATACATCTTATTGAGATACAACTGGATGATTAAGGTACGAATGAGATTTCCCTTTAATGTATTTAATGTCTGAAATTGGTTCTAATCAGAAAAAGAACTGCATTTATCAAAATTGTACTGATAAAATATTTACAAAGTGAAGCATGCTCATCTGTTTTAAAGGATATCATGCAATTTAAAGCAACTTGCATCATTTGGAAAAATAGGTTTTTTGCCACTTGGATGTAGCCATGATATTTCCAGGAGCGTCATTTTGGCTTCTTTTATTGTTTAAAAGAATTAAAACTCTCATAGATTTTCAGTCTTCTTGTTTTTCACGATAGCTCTATTTTAAAAGAACACAAAATTTTATTCCCGTGCATGGTTTTGCACAACTATTTTCTTTATATTTAATTATCTTCTTTAATATATTTGAGCCATGGAGTCATTTACTTTTTATTCTAATTAATGTGTTTTTTATCACCCTTGAAAAGTTTTGTTGCATTTAACTTTACAGAAGCTTTGTAAGCTCTTAGTAACATGTTTTTTATTAATTAATTAATTAATTTATTTTTATTTTTTTGAGAGAGAGGTAGGACATTACTTTGATATTTCTCCTTTCCTTTTCCTCTGTATATTTTATTATATATTGGTATTGGTTTTTATTTATTTTCTTTTAAGCAGTTATCTTCTTAGATAATACATTTATTGATATTGCCGTTATGTTAGATATTCCAAACTTTTTAATATAGAGATTTATAAATTTTTCATGAAGTTATATTTTGTTTAACAAGTGATGTTTTGGGTTTTTTTTCTTCGGAAAAATTGATTTACGTTGTATTTTCTTGTGAAATTTTAACCTGTTTATCTGATAATTCAATATTTTATCTGAACTTTAAAAGTAAAAGAGGATACCTATAAATGTCTAAATATAAGTTTTTAATGTTGCTATAGATCTAAAGTATTAAAATTTGTTGAAGGGATCCTATTAAATTCCCGTGAATAGAAAGATAAATGAATTTAAGTTCAAAAGTATGTTTATACTAAAGATAGAACTAATAAATTTGAAAAGAAAGTGAAACTTAATGAAGTTGAAAATCATTTGTGTTAATTTAAAGGAATAAAATGTTTGAGAATTTAAATTTAGATTTAAATAAAATGTGTGTGTGTGATATTCTTAAGGTTAAAGTCATAATGTTGTTGTATTATAGTTAGAAGAGTAATCACATGATTAATTTAATAATGTGAAATTGAGATTAATAATAGAATAAAAATGAATGTTTAGGAAATTGAAACAGAGGAGAAAGTGGAAGCATGAGCTGAAATGTTAAAAATACTTAGAATTAAAAAAATGTAGGTTAATAAATGAGATTTAAGAAAATCTAGAGAGAAGCGAAAACAAAGATACAATTTATTTTAACAAACTAAAGCTTATTTAAAAAGTTGGCTACTGAAAAATACATGTTGAAAGGATATGTATTAAGATTACATTGCAATTTAAAAACTAAAATTGAGATATTAGCTATAAAATGTGCGAATATATGAAATTAAAAATAAGAAACAATAATTAAAGATTTTTTGTTTGAATTGCTATATAAACTAAGGCTAAATTAAAAATAAAGAGTTACGCTCTTAGGAAAGAAAGACAAATTTTATAATTAAAAACACAGTGACATATTGTTTATGCATATGAAGACCAACATTAATATGAAAATTAAGAGTAAATCGAAAATTAATTATGAAAAATCATTATTTACACGAGAAATATAGAGAGAAATTGAGATAAGAATTCATACAAATGATTTATTTAAGGTATTTAAATTCTGAAAAATGTGATTGTTCCTTTATTATATAAATCAAATTAAACTTTTAAACTAAATAACTTGGTAATTTCAGATAGATAATAAAAATTCTAAAATTGATAGTGGAACATCTGATTTAAAAAAAATGTCGTATCATAAAAGACCGTTTTTCGAAATATAATGATTTCATAATATTATGAGGAAATCTAGAGAAATACTTTAATTGAAAAATGTGACATTATTTTGAATGTGGTTATCCCAACTAGAGCTATGTGTACCGAGCGAAAAAATAAAACCAGGAAAAATGTTATAAATACTCTCATATTCCACACATATAATTATTTTTATTACTGTTGTACTTTTGCACCAACAACTGTTCAATTACAGATGGTTGAAATTAGAAATGTTAGAATAAAAGTACGTATAAAGGTTAGTAGATTGAATTAAATAATGTAATATTTGCTAAGTTATATGGAGACGGAAAGCATTTCCAGTCAATTGCAAATTTAAGGTTGTGCAATGTACGTCTCAAATTAACTTAGATTACCAACATCTTGAAAACCTCTTCTATAATGCATGGGTAAAAAGAAGTCTACAAATGTCATATATTTAATATTATTCACATTTTTGGTTTTGTTATCATTTTATGAGAATTTCAAAAGCTTGAAAACTAACTTGAGAATTATCATATTCTATTATTACTTGATTATTACGTTCGTAAATATTTTCTTAAATTATTTTAATATATCTGAAATCATAAGTTTCTTAATATGCGTTCATTAACTTAAAATAGTAAATAATTTTCATAAAAATTCCCATTTAATATTATATATCCAGTTTTAAGTCAATGACCATAAATGTTTAGTTTTATACGAGTTTATATGTTGATATATATATATCAACACATAAAAAGGTCCAAGACATGTGATATGTAGGGAATAATTGAAATTTTATTTTTATTAAAGCTGTTATTCTATTATTTTATTTAATTAATAAATTAACTGAAAGGAAATTTTAGTCCTTTTCGTATGTATAATAATTTATTTCGTGCGTAATTTTCATTCGTTTTACATTATACATTAATTTTTATCAGAAACATTTACTTTAGGGAGAAAAATTATTTAGCGTTTATTGGTTGATTTATAAAATAGTCTTTATGGTATTACAGAAAATAAAATAAAATTAGTTTGAAGAGATTAAATTCATGAATAAATGAAAGATATTATTTGGGTTGTCTTCAAACTTAATCTAATGCTTAAAAATGCAGATTTTTATAAGAAAAAACTATTATGAATGTGTTTTTTAAATTGTAAAATGTGAGCTAATACAATAATTAATTTTTTTCCTTTTTTTATGTTTCCCGTATTTTCTTTTGTGTTTTATGACACTTACTGCAACTTTAATTTATAAAATATTTTGCTTACAGTCAATGAACAAAATAATATGGATCTCTAGAGAATAAACTTACTTATTAGTGAGTTTAAAAAGTCGGGAGTCGTTTATAAGGATTATTGTGTATTTTCAAGAAAATATATAATTAAAAATGCCTTTTCAATACTTTTGTAGAATTAATTCTTCCACACAATTTTTTTTTCCAATGAATTTTTTCCTTTTTGTTTTTAAAATAATTTTTTAATTTAAATGTGAAATTTTCTTTTTATAAATATAAATGCATGTGATTCGAATAAAATATGAGTTCAAGTATAAATTTTTGATGAAATTACTCTTATTTAAGAGATTTTTCTTAAGCCCTCATTTCTAAAGTCATTTAAATTGTTTTGGGAAAAATACGGGAAGGAATTTTTTACTTTAATTTGTGTATATTAGCTAAATAAATATTTATAATGAAAATACTTATCAATTAAGATAAGTAAACTTTAAATTTTTTTTAATTAGTTCTTATAATTTTTCTTTATGTTTATAGATTTATCCAATTCTACATGACACAGATAATGAATTGTATTACCTGGTATTTGAAATTTTAGGGTAAAGAAGTCTTAAAAACTAGAAAAACAAAATGTTAATGTAGACATCATTCAAAATTAACTAGTATAATAAGAATTAATTTTTTTACTATAAAATTCAGTAGAACATAAACTTCTAAATTAAAACAATATGAACGAAACGAAACAATCTTGTTAAAAATTGAAAAAAAATGAGCATGATTTCCGTGATCTTGAATACTTAAAAATATTTTGTTTTATTGATACTTATTTCGATCGTTTAAATTTAAAATATTTATGTAAGGAAATTTAAGTAGAAGGATGAGTTTGCTTAAAAGACACACAAATTATCTGAATGAACTATAACTGTATCAAAACAAGAAAATGTAGTTAATTATTAGCTATATATTTTCATCACTTATTTAAAAATTAAATTAAACTACTGAAAATATTTATTGATAACAGTACTTTAAGTGTGAGATTGAAACAAATAAACTGGGCACTGAATAAATATTTGAATACTTATATAATTTCGAAAATTAAAGATATATCTCTCAATAACGAGTTTATGTGTTGTATGTATCGAAATGGCTTGATTTCAATTTCATCAATTATAGCTTTTAAGTAGGATAAAATTACCTAATGGAAGAAAAAATAAAACAGTTTTAATCTGAAAATGTTTCGAAACATTTCTTGAAAATCATTAATTAGTATATTTTGCTGTATTTACTTGTAAATATCTCTGACAAATATTATGACACGAAAATCTATTAATTTTGAAGTAATTCATATTTCATAAAAACTGATGAAAATCCTTAACTGCACTTATAAAATATAATTTATAAAAGCATTTTATGCATTCAATATTTTATTTTAAATTATAGAAATGAGGCTTTTTACTGTTTTATGGAAATCAAAATTTCATTAAACTTTAACACGCATCTGTCTTTATTGAACATCCATAAAAAGACTATTTATTTGGGAAAATCTCTATAATAATTGAAGCAAAATATTTTTTTTAAATAAATATGATTTATTCAAGGTTTTACTGAAAATCCGAATAGTTTTCTAAGTAGATAATTTTTCTCATCAAAGTTTTGTGAATGTTAGTTATTTTTAAACATTAAGAAAAAACACTTAAAATGAAATTAATTACAATTTACTTGCTTAAATTTAAGTCAAAATTCGTCATACTTAAATTTAAACATTCTGAAAGATACGAAATATTTTTTTATTCAATTTCATATTAATATATTTAAATATAAAGTATTTTCTATATTGCTCTCTATAAAATGCCCTTAACTTCACCCATAATATTTTTTTCCAATCAAGTTCTATGTTTCTTTTTATAAAACATACTAGTATATCTAATTGAATAAACAAGCAATGTCAAACATTCAGGCACTTATTATTTTTTATTAAAAAATTCCTTTGAACTTTATGACAAAGATTTTATTCTTTTTGAAAGTTTAATAGCATTATAAACTGTACCATTTATGTAATAATATAAACATAAAATGATTCTTAGACAAATAGATATATACATACAAATAAATATATGTATACATATACGTATGTATGTATTGAGTATTGTGCTAACTCTTCAAACAAACACTTCAACATTATACAACAATCAAAGAACTATAGTTTTAAAAATGCAAGAAGATCAATAATTATTAAAATGGTATTTTCATATTAATTTCAGCATAAATCACTGACAATTAATAAAAATATATTCTTACTAATTTAGAACAAGTTATTTTTTAATTTTTCATACAGAAAACTTTATCTCTTTTAAGAAACAAATTTGATGGGATTTTATCACATATTTTTTGATAAAAATTCTATAGTAGTTTATAAATATGTATATATAACAAAATTGACAGAGTAATCAAATAATCTTTATCATTAATTATCTCCAATGAAATAATATGTGAATAGTCACAATATTATAGTTGTTGTATAGTTATTTATAGTTAATAAACCTGGACCACAACTATTTCTACTAAATAATATTTTTATTTTATAGTTTATCATGGCAAAACTAAATTTTTTTACTAAAGGTATTTTTCTTCGGCACTTTGACAAAAATTTGTCCACACGTATTATATTCCACATAACCTTCAATGACAAGCAAGAATCAATTTAAAACCAATCAATATTTTAGTCGTTATCAATACAAATGATATCATATATATATGCATGCGTAAGTATTTAAATTATCCATATAACAGTGAAACACCTACATTCAGAATTTTTTTATATAGAAATGAGAAAAAGAAAATACTACTCCAGCCTTAAACTTTATTTCCACCATATATCTTCTTAATAGTCAATAGTATTCCATAACAGTTGTTTATCAATTGAAAATATTTAGTTATGTGCTTTGTAGAAAATACTTTATTACAGATTTATTTACCTAACGTTATTCTAACTCTATAAAATAAATCTGTTTCCACTTGTTTCGCGCCTTAAGATGGTATAATAAAAGAGTGCTGAGTTTTTCATTCCTACCAGAATAATTATTTCTTGTAAGTCATATTTTATCAAGTTTTTTACTTTTATTTGTCATGTTTTTCATTTTTAAAAATAAATTTTGTTTATATTAGTATTATTTACTCTCACTTTAAGTAATGACAACTAAGCATAATTTAGAAAATATTATTCTCACATAAAATTTGAAATGTTTTGATTCCTTTTCTGTTTCGCATTGCAATATTGTCATAATCACGTCAAACATTTATAGCATACGTACGTTAACAAATAGTGCAGCAATGTGTTGAATACATACAGATAACTAGAATTTTAAGTTTCTGTATGTATTCAACACATTTTTTTAATTTTAAGGGATTAAAATCAAATAAGCCAAATGTTCAGAAGATTTTTTTTGTAAGTACCCAAACCTAATTTCTTTAATAGATTGCTCAATTGAATTTGTGAAACATAGTTTCACATTAATATTTAAAAATAAATAAATAAGAGTTAATTATAAAAAGGAAATAAAATGTTTAATATAATAATTATTATAAAAATTGGAATTTTAGAAAAAAAATAGAAATTTATTTTTTAAATGCTACTATACATCATTTAAATTTTCTATTCATTATTATATTTAATGTATTACTAAAAGTACTTTCTAAGCAAATTGGGTAATTATGGAAAGCTATTAAAAGTGTATTCATCTACAAGTTTTAAACAATTATAAATATCTAATATGGTTTTATATAGTTAACAAATTCAGTTCTCAAATTTTAAAGACTTCATTATATTACATTATGGTACATCATGGTGTTCTTATATTTAATGTTCGACTAATATTATTTTCTGAATAAATTTGAATTAAGATTACTAACTATCAAAAATTATATTCTTTTCCCAAAAGTTTGAAAGTTGCTTTTGTTGTTATTTAATCCTTATGGTCCACTAATTTTTAACAATTGAAAACACATAAAATTTGGAAAAGTCATCATTATATTAAGATTTGTCTTATTATGCAGTTCATAATAAAACTTACCTAATAACATTATAGTGGTCTAAATAAAGTTTTAAGTCCGAATTAAAAACAAAATGAATTTCATCAAATGACTTAAATTATCTTGATAATTAAAAATTCTACAATAAAGCGAACTAGATAAGGAATATCCTTGAAATATACCCTCATAAATAATAGGATTTTTGGAGAATGCTAAATGCCATTTGGTACATCAAAATTTAAGTCTAAGAGTGGGACTAAAAAGTTTTACAAGTACAACCACAATGCTCAGACAGGAAGATGTTACATTCAATATTAGTTGCATTGTAAAGGTTATGTGTCACATAACCTTTATAATGTAGCTAAAATTGAATGCAACATCTTCCTGTGTGAGCATTGTTGTTGTACTAATATATCTTTTTAGTTGTATGCATGTTAATGCATACAACTAAAAAGATCCATATACATTAGTAAACACGTGTTACATGTTTATTTCTACATGGCCATTTGTTGTCTCTGTGACTGGGGAGTTTTCCACTTTTATTTTTGTATCACATGACAATAGCTATGTAGTGCCATTTTGGACCACAATATTTTTCTTTTATATTACACACCGGACGTCAATGTTTTATTATATGACGTCAAATGAAACAAATTTTCAAAGCTTAGTAAAATCGTAAATACAAACTTAATATGAATATGTAAACTATAGGTTGATACAATAAAATTTTACACGTTGCTTTGTTATCTGCTGAAAAGGATGGTTATCACATCTATAAAAAGTGATCATTGAAGATATTGCATTAGTGTTTCATTGCATTCAGTAGAATAAATCTATGATGTTGTCGGTATAAAATGCAAAATATTTTCTAAGGAGAAAAAAAATTAAGCAGAGATTTTTGAGAAAATCACAGGATTTCATCTGTGATGATACCGAAAGTCTTATACTTAATAATGAACTTTATTATGATGTAATAACAGGAGTAGCAAATGTCGGAAACAAAAGGTATTATTCATTACACATTTAATTTTGTTGATCCATAGAACATTACTTTGACTAATAACTCATGATTTTATGCCCGTGGAACATAAATATCATGAATTAAATAACCAACGAAATTTTATGCTTTTTGTTTGACTTATTAATTAGTATCTTAGCAAATATCTAACAAAAATATTTAATTTGAGTTGATACTGATAACACTCTATTAGTTCAAAACTTCAAAATCAGTTAACTTTGCACTAATACTAATATTACGATATTAATTCTCTGCTTAATAGATCTTAAATTTAAAATTTTTATTCTCAATTTTAAATTTTTATTTGAAAAGTGAATAATGGTAGTTATTTTGAATTTGTTTTAAACATTAAGTAATAAATAAAATTTTATTAGATACAAAACATGGTAATACAGAGACAAATTAAGAATTAATATATCTATATAATTATTTCTGTTACAAGCGAGATATCTAATTTACTTGCAAAAAAGAAAAAAAAATTACTCTTAAATTACTGGTATGTGAATTCTTTTTTTGTAATATTATCCTCTGCTATGTTAAATAGGTTCAAGTTTAACTATGCTAATATTTTTATTAAAAAAGGTACAGATTTAAAGACATATTTATAAAATCTCCTATAATATGAATATGAGATTTCTGATATATAAACTCTATAATATCTTCTATCTTCTATGATTTCTTTAATATGAGGGTAAAATACAACCTATCTTTTTTAAATCTAAAAATGTGTTAATATGAATTTAATTCCTATTTCAAAGTTCATTGAAATGTATGGTTTCAATTTTCATTTTCTGAATAATTATTATACATTATTATTTGTATAATAATATTTTTATCATACATTCTGATAATTTTGATATTTTTTGATAAATTTTTATTTGTTTTCAAATGCTTCTTTATTTTATCTAAAAGAATTCTGAAAGAATAAAGATAAATTGAAAAAAGTAATCAGCAACTAAAATCAATTAAGCTCTGATTACGGCAGAAATTCTAGTTTTGTTCAGATATTCTGTGAATATAAATTTATAAGGTTACGAAATACAAATTCCTATATGGAACATTCTATGGAACGAAACTCATGCGTCAAAATCGGTTCAAAACATATTATTGCGGGGTTGTTGCTCTCACTATATTTGCTTTTTTTCTTTCAAAAATAATGTTGTTTGTTCCTTTTTATGAAATTGTTTTTCAAGTGCATCCAAATCCTTAATATATAAGAAATGAAAGTTGATGACATTTCAGTTGGATAGAAAGTGCAAATTTCAAATTATTTTAAAAAAAGAAAAAAAAAAACATGTGTTCAAAAGAAATATTTAGCATTTTTCTAGCTATCACCATATTTGCAATTGGTCAGTATTTTTAAAAATTATTTTTTTTAATTTTTAACTTAGAGATATTTTTGTTTATATATTTCTATAAGTAATATTAAGTGAGATGAATAATTTATTTGCTATGAAGTATAACTTAACTGAGGGAGTTTTACTTGCTTCTATAATTGATAATTACAAATCTTAATTAACGAATTAATAATATACCTATAAAACCTATCTAAGGAAGAGCTAACATTTTCAGACTCTGCATTAAGTTTTATTTCTGTAGTAAAATAAGGTGAAGATTATAATAAAAATTTTAAAAGTTATAATTTTAAGATACTCTGAATGGTTGATAGTTCTTTGATTCTTATTAATTTTCTACACAATTAGTTCATAAGAGTGAATTTGATTTTTTTCAAATTAAAAATAAATTGCTTATACACATTTAAGCATCATATCTTTAATAATCGAAATATATGATCGTATGAAATGAATTCTTATTTTATTGTTCATTGTTTTGTATGATTATAAAATATAAATATTTAAGTACATTAAAGGCAGTAATTATTTGACACTATTAAAAGAATTCATAAAATTTATTATTCAAGAGAAAATTTTAAAGTATTATTTATGAAACTAAAAATATTTATATGAACTCTCATCCTTGAATTGTGATTCTCATAATTAATGGAAATTGAAGAAGGATTTGTGCGTGAATTTTGCTTTGTAAAAATAGATGGACTAAATCAAAGTTTATAAAAATCCTAATCTGAAATAATCCAAAAAAATATTAATATATTTAATGTGGCTTAAGAGTTAATCACAATCAGATGATGAGATCGTATTACATATATACAGCAAAATTTATTTATTTAAATCTAATTCTAAATCTAAAATGCATAATTTAAAATTTTGATTTATGATTTTTTATAAGTATAAACTCTTTTTTTAAACTAATTTATTAAATAATAAAGTGCAAGAAGATATGTGAGCTTTGAAGAAAAGTGCTTAAAATAGAGTAGTTTATAGACAAAATGAATTTATATTTAAATTAAAAATATTACAATTATTATTTTTTTACTTATAAATCAAAATTTTATTTTTTTATGAATAAACTGTCAAATAATTCTGATATTAATTTATTTCCGTAAAAATTGTAGAAACATAATTTTTTCAGAAACAAAAAATTTCTACTGATTTTGAATATTCATAAAGTGCTCCATTTTATAACTCTATAATTTATTTGTTTTTGATATAATTAATCTTTCTTCGTCCCATTCGTGTCTCATTTATATACATACAAATACATTTACATGGTTTTCTGTAGCACAAGATGTTTCATATAAAAATGGATTATGAAACAATAAGTTTGATTTAATGGTTCTATATTGGAGAATTCTCCTATTTTTATCCCTCTTGTTGCTTTAAAATTACTATTTAAATAGAAGACTATAACAATCAGTAACAGGTAAAAAACGTTCCGTTGTTAAGGTTCGTAATAATAAATTTATCATATAAACATCAACTTTATTTGATTTGTTCGATATTAAATAAAGCAACTGACCAACGGATTAAAACAAAAGCAAATTTTTATTTCATATACTTCTACTCTACAGACCGTTTTATATTTTAAGCCAATTATATTTTAGAAATATCTAAAACAGTAGGAATGGTTAATTTTGCAAAATATTTCCTATTGATACTGAAAATACGCAAATTATGAATCATTTCGATTGTCTTATTGATTAATATGTAATTTAGACTAAGAAACTTTATTTTATTGTCCTCTTAGATTCTTTTGTTTAATTTATTAGGTTGTTTGGAAAGTTATTTCATTTTACATTAAAATAAAAAACGTATAGCGAAACAATATTTTATTGAATTGTATTTTGCCAATTCCAGTCCAATACCTTTTACCATCTTTCTGGTCGTAACATGATTTCAAAATCATAAAATGGTTGGTTTTCGTTGGTAAATACTGATTCAGATGGGAAAAAAGAAATGACTTTCCAAATAATCCAATATATTGTTTATTAGTCACTTTGCTATAACTTTTAAAGACTCTTTCAACTGTTTAAATCGGATATAGAACTACTGAAAACATATTTACTTGATTTGGGCTACTAATTAGAATGCCAATAAATTATAAATTAAAGTTCTGCTAGCTACTTTTGCAGCCAAGACAGTACATTCATTGCATTGCTTTTAAAAATGTCCTACAAATATGTATGCAAAAACAAACTACTGTTACACTCATGTTGTGAGGTAGTTTATGAAGTTTGGTAGATATTTGTAGCACTACTTAGCACCTCCTTAATGTACAATTTACTTTAACTTAACTTACTTCAAGGAAAGAATTATTTTAAAAAAGATGATCGAGAAAAGAAGCGGATGCATGGCGAATAATATCAAGAAAAATAAGAATCAATAAGAAAACTTTATAGTCAAGGTGCACGTTACTATGAGTAAGAAACTAGTCATTGATTATCAAACATGTTTAATTCCAAATTTTCGAGTATATTTTGTAAATATACCTGTAAACATTTATAAATTTATAGGGATATTTGCAAATGTCTTATTTACAAATAACAATTGAATTAAAAAATCTCAAGAAGCTAGTGGGAAATAAATAATATGGTTACCCATACCTTCACCGCATGACTGGAATTTATTTTAAAATAAGAATACCATAAATGTCGTGAATGGGACATTGTTGAGGTTTATGATGATAAAAAACTCATACAATGAAAAAATTTGGTGACTTCTTAAAAGATTTTCATAACTAGTTTAGTTAAAGTCTAAATTGTTTGAAGACAATTCGAAGCGATTCTTCGAGTCAAGGCTAGTAAAATTTTGACTTTGGAAACACCTTATAAGTTATTAGTTTAAAATCGAAAGTCACATAACACAGGAAATTCTCATACAGAAAATTTAGAATCTTAATTTCTTTTCAAAATTCTTAGCTGTAATCGAGGTATGCAGAAACTGATTTTGATATAACATATTATTTAAAAATATGTAGGTCATTTTTATAGTGAAAAAGTAAACTAAAACTTATGAAAACAACTCATTCATTCCAATTAATTTCTTGAGATAATCTAAAACTAATTTTTTTATTGAATTAGCAATATCATTGATTAAACTCTAATTTAAAGCCCATCAATTTTTTCTATTAGAATTAAAATTTGAAACCGTTATTGTAAAGCATAGATTCTTTTCAACTCGAATAGCATGAAATGTTAAGATAGAGTTCCTTTTTACAATTTCATAAAGGCTTAAAAATTTGTTGTTTTTAAGTCAAATTATAAATTAGTTACGTATACGAATCATCATTATTCAAACCAAAATTATTTTAAGTTTTATTTTGAAGTAAATTGAAGGGATTGTTTAATCTGAAAATTTGCAGAATAGAAGAAAATCATCATGTTTTTTTTTTCTGCTGTTGTAGAGTGCAAGATTAATAACCAAAAAATCTGTTAATTATATATAATTTTATAGCCATTTTTATACCTAGTATACTTTAACCATTTATTGAAAAATAATCACCTTAAATATAATAATTATATAAGAAAAACATTCTTATTTTGTAATATGTCTCTCAAATACAACTGTACTTTTTAATTTACAGCTCATGCAGAAGCACAGCGTAAGTATAAGACTACAAATTTATATCTGAATTCAATTTAAATAATTAAATTGCATATTTTTTTCATTTTATTTTTACATTACTGCGTTTTGAAAATATTTTCAAATAAATATAATCTCATATGAAATTAGAAAATAAAAGCATTTGAAGAAATTAAATTGGAATTAAAATTAAATTGATTGCAAGTGTAACACTTTTTTCTTATCAAAAGTTGATTTTTTTATAATTTTTTTAAAAATAATTAAATTTTTTTAAATTAATGGTTACATTTTTTTTGCCTAGCTATACACGCTATGTAACTAATTGATTTCTCTTTCAAATGTTCGTATTGATGTAAATAAACATTTATGAGTGGTTACACATTATTTTGTAATATGTATAAGGTATAAAATTAACATTTTATAACTGTAATAATTATGGGAAATATTTAAAAAAAGAAAATTTCGATTCTAGATTATTTATATTTCATTAATGTTTGTTTGCTTATCTTTTTGTTTTTATATTTACATACTACATTCAAAATGAAACTTTATTTTATTACTTAAAATGGGCAAAACAATGGTAATTATTAAAACAATTTTATTGCAAAATAATTTATTATTAACTTATAAATAACAGTTATTGCATACAAATATAATAAAATAGTTTTGCTTGCCTTACATTATATATTTTTATAATTTGAAATTAAATGTTAATTTTTTAAAGCAACATCTTATACGTTTAAATAAAAAAATGGTATTATATAAGGGATATGCAATTTTAAATAAGTTTTCGATTCACAAATGATATTAAAGTATTTGTGTTTCTAACATTACTTAAGAAGTTTTTTAATTATTTACTGTTATTTCTTGTATGATTTTATTGTTATTAAGAACTTGCATGGTTTATTTTACATATTTTATTCCTTCTCAAAATATAGCCGATCCTGAAGCTGAAGGAAGTAAGTATTCCTTACATTATTTGTAATTAAGATAAATTTACATTTGATTTGTGTTGCTTAAAGAAGAAAAGATGTTTTTATTTAACTAGCGTTAGTTATAAATACATTAAATTTAATGAAAATTTAGATTAAATAAAAAAATTAAGAAATATTCTTTTATTTTTCTTATTGTACATTAAATTGAAAAAGAAAAGATAATATTTTAAAAATCATCATAAAATGTTATGTCAAGTATTATTAATTATTTACTATTTTGGAAATGATTATCTTGCTTACAACATAAAAAACCATATGGTAATTTCCACATCGTTGTGCTTCATGTTTTCTTTTTCAAAACTATAAACACAGTATTCTTTACTTAATAACTAAACATTTAAATACATATTTTAACTCCATTTCGTAATATTGCAATAAAATATGTAGATATGTATAGAATTTTACAAAATGTAATAAATATTATGGCAGTTCTAAGGACATGAAATATTAATTTCAAACAATAGTCAATTACTTTTATGCATCTAAATTTGATTTTTATAATAAAATTCTTTTCGTTTCAAAATAAGCATAATTTCATGATAAATATGCTGACACCATCTTTTGAAGCAGATTAAAACTGATTGCGAAAGTTAGTCTTCAAGTGGGGCCGCGGTGGCCTGGTTGGTTGGGGCGTCGTTCTCGTTACCATAAGGTGGTGAGTTCGAATACCGGCTTAGCCGAAGATCCGTCGTGTTCACTAATGGTGACTGGGGCACGTTAAATCCAATGGGTCGCAATGTCCTCCATGTTCCCATAACAAATTAATACCTCTGGACGTGGTTGGAGCCAGGGTTTGGGTCTTCACTGGTTTCAATCTCTAAATTGAAAGATTCTGGTGATGCTGCCATCTATTAGCCAAAAGTCGTACTTCCATCTTCGAATGAGGATGGTCTATTGAAAAAACGGAAGACGTTCCCTCTGACTTCATTCCCCTAGTATCTGTGACGGGCGGACTCGGCGTCGCCAAGTCTCATTAACAACAACAATCTTTAAGTGAGAAACAAGATTAAAAATCCAACTATATTTCGCTATTTCAGTTTTCCAATAAATCTGTGTCTGTTTCTTTATGTTTATTATTGTAATATTTATCATACTGTAAAAAAATAGTTGTATGAGACAAAATAAAATTAGTCGCTATTTATACCATAGAAAGTATTTGAAATTTTGGAGAATTTTTAATATGATTGCTATATTTTTTTGCTCAAGTATTTTTATGAAACTATGAGTAACGTAATTTAAAGAGGATTTAAAATATTAGTTTTAATTTAATGATTGTTTTTGTGGAAATTGATGAGGTAAAATATTAGGAATGAGTTTTTAAGAAACTTTAGTTTTTGGTAAGATTAAATTTCATAGATTCAAGTTTTTATTCGATTATTAATTTTATATCAAATGATAAGTAAAAATACACTGATATTAAAATCAATTAGCAATTTATTTTAAGATTCTGTTCAAAATTTTTAAATTATTTCGAATCAGCGAAAAACTTGAAATTTCAATTCTTCATTTTGACTAGATTGCATTATATCTCTTAAAGGACATGATGATAGTGTGATAATTTGTGAAAGAGAAACAAATAGAGATGAATATTTTCGAATTTACAAGCTATTATCTAAACATCATGCATAAGCACATAGGCATGGACTTTACTGTTTATATTTTCTTTATGAATAAAATATTTCATTTAATTTTTTACCAAAAATTCAAATTCATTTCTTCTTAAAGTGTAACTACCAAGTTTATATGCAAATTAAACAAATTTCGAATAAAATGATAAAATAGATTTTATAGTATTAATATTTCTATTTAAAGTAAGACATAAATTTATTTTACAGAAATATTAATTTATTTTTATTTTCAGCTATTGCTGACCTTGCCGCTGACATTTTGAATGCTGTTCTTGGCTAGACATTATCTTTTGCAGAAACATTTAAATATCATCATGTATCCTCTTTCATCCAAGATTTTAACCATGGAAGAAATAACTAACTAATGCGTAAAAATATTTTATTTGCATTGATAAAGCAATGAATTATATACTTACGATTTTTAACTAATTTCTCTCAAAATTTTGAAGTTCTGAGAGTATATCAGGTTTATATTCTTCCATTTTTAGTTGTTCAATACAGTCGACTTATATTTTATGAATTTAAAATAAAATGAATTGTTTATTGATTGTATTAATGTTGCTATAAAGCGAATAAAGCTATTTTAAGTTTAAAATAAAAATGACTTTAATTTCACAATTATTACACTTAATGCCCTTATGATCATTATGACCCACATATTTTACAATGTTTACAAGTAAACAATGTCAAAGTTCCAATATTGTACTTCTATACTTTGTTCAAGAAGTTTAAAATATTACATATTATTATGTAAATAGAAAATTTTAAAATAAAACAATAAATATTTAAAATAAATTTTGAATGACAGCAACTTTTATATGATAAAAATATTATTTAAATGGTAGAAACATGATATAAATTTCTCAGGAGTTATATTTACAACTTTCTTTAATACATCGTAGCTCATATTCTTCTGAGTATGATTAAATACTTGAATAAAATAAGGACATATTGTATTCTCCTTCATGTTATTTTCTTACTTGAATAAAGTATGACCTTTGTTTAGAAACCAGACGCAAAAATTAAATGAATATTATTACTACCTAATAAACAATTTACTCTGAATATTTCTTATTATATTAGTTTGGCTTTATTTCTGACGAACTACTATTGTTGTCAAAAATTTAATATTCATCCACATAGATCTTAGGAACACTCTATTTTTCTAAATTTATTTACATTTATTTACTTCTTATAAAACTATTATGCACTCTTATTGCTTAGTAACATATTGAAATATACATAAATGAAAACTCTATATTATACCCTGAGAATTTTACAATAACAGTGAATATCTGAAACATTCAATACATGCATATTTTAGACAAAATTGTACACCTATTTCACCTGTTGATCTTATTATTCAACCAAAGAAAATTTACCTTTCCTAACAATAATTTAAATAAATACTGTATACTCTTGAGGAAAAAATGTTCATTCTATAGCTTTACAATGATTTCTTTCTAGTTTTGGTTCACTTACTCAATAATTATGATTTTATTAGTCTCTAAAATGAATTTCGTTTAATTGGACTCATAATCTCAAAAATTTGTATCAAAAACATTTTGTGTAGTGTTTTTTCTACGGAGGTCTTGCAAATCTATTGAGCTAACAGTTTCCACAAGAACAAAATGATATTTGATCCAGAATTATTCTGAAAGTTTTTACAAAATTAATTTATTGTAATAGGATACTGTTAATTAATTTTTTAAAAATTTGAAGCGTGAAAGTAATTAAAATTCCTTTATCCATTAGCACTTTAAAGTAACACTTTATCTTTTCTACGACTTCATGAATTAGAGAAAAAGTATTAAGTTACTTCCATTTACGTTTTTAAGTGATAACAGAAAAAGAGAAATCTTCATAAAGCATTTAATTAGTACTAAACTTCTAGCTAAATGAGTTTTATTTTTGTAAAATGGAAGTATGATTGGTTACTTCAAATTTTGTATGAAAAAAGTTGTGTATAAAAGAAAAAAGAGGCTATTTAAAATATCTATTTTGAAAATTAGATAATTACTACTTTGAACATTAGAATTATGGCATTAGAGAAATCATTTTATATAATTCTCAAAACAATTTACATTTTAAATTAAAAAAAAAATCGTAAACAGAATTCGTTTTAAAAAAATTACTTTAATAAATAAATTAAGAATTTGTACCACTATACACCGAAAAGTTAATCGAACTTATAGTAATGAATTAACAAATTTGCTTAGAATTTTTTTTTTCATTTTCAAATGCACACAGAATGGGAAATCTGTGTGCATTTGAAAATGAAAAAAAAAAATTAAATTTGAAACAGTTTAATAAAACTAGTCTAAAAATGCCTGCAAAAAAGTATCAGTTACGAATTTACTCAAATTGCAATCGATTATATGAGAGTTTTTATCTAGTGGCGCCGTCTTGTGAACAGTTATAATACAAAACTTTAAAACAGCGATTCTAATTGTTTATCGAATCCATTTATAGCAAAAGTGCGCAGACTTTTTTAAGTCCCCATCTACTTTTAACTTTTTATTTACCTCAAATTAACTTCGATGGTAATCAGAAGTCAAATAAGTATAAATTTAGGTGTGCAGTTCATAAAAATTAGCATTGGTAATAAGGCCAAAATTTCTTGTCTTTCTACCTGTTGATTGAAGTTTCCTTAATGCCCACCTTTGGCTTATAGGATACACAGGTTATCATTGATTATATTATTAAATACACTCAAACATATATTTATAAAAATAGCTGCTATTTCTAACAAAGAAAAGCATGACCACAAAATGATGGCCGCAAAATTTCAAATAACGCAAAGATCGCTAGTCATTTTCAGCTCCATCAATATATTGACATGGAATTTGTTTGCAACGTCATAAAAACATCAGCTATGGGAGAAATAAACACGTGTGTTAAGAATAATTTACACAGATGAGTCTGATATAATAAAATCATAGTTCTTGCACTTTTTCATTTATGTTATATAAATTAGAAAAGTTCTTGCGAACAATCAATACAGAAAAAATGGCTTTTTTTGTTATTGTGGGAATTACTAAGGAAGATTGCTTGAGCTATGAAGAAGCTGTTAAAGAATCTTAATTTATAATTTCTGTATGCTAAGTAATGTTTGATTTCAGATATCAAATTAGTTTGTTATTTTGAATGCAAATTTTATAATTAAACTTAAAATAGTTTTACTAAACCTTTTATTTGCTGAAAGAATTCAATATCTTTTAAATATTTTTATAAAGTTCCTCATTAATTAAATGTGTATTTTTAAAATGAGAAACATGTAGTTAAGTTTCTTAAGTTTCACAAAGGTTTGTAAAGAAATCATTGATATATGCAATATCAAACCGCTTAAAAGCAAAAACTGTCTTAAAGGCATTTTAACTAAACAGTTTGCTCACGGGAGGTCATTTCCTTCATAGACATCTATGTTTACAAATCGCATAACAATTTCCAATTAATATTTTCCCCTCTTTTCTAAATTATATACATATTTGTATATATAAATGTGTGCATGGGTATATGTTCCCAGTAAGTATCCTGCCAAATAAGTAAAAATGAGTTCTATATGATAGTTGGCAAAATAAAGAGGTCAAAGAACAGCTGATTAGGAGACCATGGACGAAATATTAGAGGTTTTGATGTTATCGAAATCCATTCAAGGTCAAATCTATTAGTAAAAGAAGAGGAAAGTAGTTCGAATCACTCCGAATCTATAACAGATGAATGCACATCTTTGAAAACTAGAAACTCTCCGACTTAAAACACAATTTTTTAATTTAGATAAAGTATTGATAATATTCTTATGAATTTCATTTTAATAAAAATTAACATCAAGAATTTAATGCGAAATAAAAAAAAATAGACGACATAGAAAAAAACATAGAAGAATAAGAAATGATTCATAATAATTAATAATTAATTTATATTAATAATGAATAATAAATGATTGAAATAAATTAATTGGTCTTATAAGTTTTTCACCAATACTTAGAACTATTTTATAGCCACGAAAAATAAGATTATAAAGTATCAATAACATTAAACTTTTCCTTGTTAAATATCAATAACATTTTTTTGATAAAAAATAACAGTTTACTCTTATTTGAAATCAATTTAGTATGTTTATTGTTTTTGAGATATGGCTAGTAATTGAAATTTTAGTATGTAATTTTTAACTAAGAATTTGGACAACAACAATTAAACGCCTGAAATAACATGCGTGTTGATATATTTTTTTGGATATGTTTTCTAAGAAATAAACACGAGTGGAATAGGCGGAAGTTACCTATAAAAGAGAAGCATATTTGCTATAGGCTAAAAGCAATCCAGCCGAATTGGATAGAACACCTATAGCTTTCTGCTGTTTCGTGAAATCACTATGGCTTCTAAAGCTTTCTTCTGCATTTTCCTTGCAATTGCTTTGATTGCTTTAGG